>JAUELF010243906.1:0-12368 GCA_031471495.1 Clinocardium nuttallii | reverse complement strand
CCTACACCCATATACTTCTTGTTACTTTGCAGGATTTTCCATACGATCGCCACTTCAGCGCCATTGGCGCTTTGATTATTTTATTACAACCACTTTCCCACAAGTCAAAATATGTTGCCATTGACTTTTTGAAAATATTTTTTTCAAGACAATCTCTATAATGATAGAACTACTATCAAATACAGTTGAACACATTCTGGCAAAAGTAGAAATTCCTCATTATGAAAAATAACCATTTGTATCCTCACTATGATAAACCCCTATTATATCAGATAGGAGGTAAAGCCTATACTTAACCCTTTCCCTCATACGACAATTCTGCAGCAGACGACTTTGAACATTTTTTGTCAAAACATAGAAAATCTCCACAATTAAATGGATAACCTATGACAAAAAGTGGAAAACATTGTGCAATTTCTTCTTTTATTTGTCACTTTGTTTTCAAAAAGCCGTCTGCTGCAGAGGCGTCCAAAAGTGTCTATATGAGGGAAAGTGTTAAAAATAGCATAGCTCTAGATAAGAGGCGTTTCACTCTATTCTAAAATCCTTATTTTACCCTTTGAGTACCCACAACATAGGGTTTGGTTGGATAATCAAAGTAGGCGGAAACAGCTAATTACCCCTCCTTATCTGGACCTCCGTAATTGTATTAGAAGATGAGTAAGAATATCCCATCCGCTAAACCATTTAACCAATTGTATTAGAAGATGAGTAAGAATATCCCATCCGCTAAACCATTTAACCATTTTCCACATTTATATGCTTTCTGATGTCTCTAAAGCAGACTAACTTCTGAAAACATTCAGACAAAAGGGTAAACTGCACATGATGAGTTATTTCATCCTTTTGCCAATATGTTTTCAACTTTATTAAATAATAATTGTTCTTTCATTAATGGGGGAAAAGAATTTCTTTACAAAGTCGTCTACAGTAGATTTGTTGTTTGTAGTTTTAACTCTTTCCCTCATATAGACGCTTTAAGATGCCTCAGCAGCAGACGACTTTTGATAACATTGTGACAAAAGGAGAAATTGCTCATCACGAGAAATTTTTCCTTCAGTTAGAATGTTCTAAACTCTTTTTCAACTATTATACCTTCCTTTCTAGAGTTTTTCTATATCTCGAGTAAAGGTTTTCAAAGTCATCTGCTCCATGTATGTCATAGTGGGAAAGGGTTAACCCTTTCCAGCGTGCATTCATTTTGATGCATATAATATGCAGCGGATATAACTGTTAAAAATATTGTGGCAAAAGATAAAATTGCTCAGGAAGAGAATTTTTACTGTTGCAATGTATTTTACAACTATATTCATTAAATTATTAAACATTTGCAAAAACGTCTGCTGCAAACTTGTTCCAATTGTTCATAACAGACATGCAATCAACTCCGTTCATTTCTAAATATGGAAGTAACATTGTTTTGACAGACAGTTTTAGAGCAAGAACTTTATGTATAGAATCTCAGCAGAGAGCACGCGATCTTCACATGATAGCCTACATTATGTATAATATGTATACATTGTAACATAAACCAACCGAAGTTGCTTAGGTTTAACCCTTGCTAAGCCTATTTGTTTTGCATAAATGAATCCTTAACCCTTTCCTGCGTATATATACGCTTTCTGATGCCTCTGCAGCAGACGAGTTTATTTGAAAACACTGTGACAAAAATAGAAATTGCTCAAGACGAGCAATTTCTCCTTCTGCCACAATATTTTCAACTTTATTCAATATATATCAATTTTCATTTGTAGAGATTTTCCATATCTTTCCCACAGATGATTTCAAAGTTGTCTGCTGCGGGGTTTTTTGTATGTGGGAAAGGATTAAAGTATAGTATATTATTCTCTTCTTTCCTGTATACACACATTTTCACTACAATCGCCAATTCAATGTGTAATTATACACAGTGGAAAAAGATCAGCAAGCTGCAATGATCTACATATTGATCACAACCTTGACGTCTTGTACATATTTGGAATTCAATATTCTGCGTCTATTAATTATAGTTTATTATAATAAATGTATGTGGGAAAGGGATAAGGAAGAGAGTATACATGTCTTTGACTGACAACGTCCATCTTATAAAATTAACCCTTTCCCACCTGCAGACGCATTTTGATGCAATAGCAGCAGACGACTTTTGAAAACATTGTTGCCAGAGGTGAAATTGCTTTGGTCACAATGTTTTCAACTTTATTTTTATTCTATTGTTTATTGAGATTTTTCAGGTTTTTGCCACTATGTTTTAAAAGTCTTCTGCTCCAGGTTTGTTGTATGTGGTAAAGGTTTAAAACCCCGTTAGCTGCTGAAGCCGAGTTTGTGAAAGCCTGTCCTGCTATCAGTAAAAAGGCCATGCCACTACATTTCAAATGCTTAACTCAGCATTTTTTTTATCATAATCCAAAAATTGGCTACGACGGAACTCTTCCAAATGTAAAACAGCACAAGTCTTTTAAAATGTTCAGGATTAAAATTAGTCACTTTCTTTCAAGTACCTCTTTTGAGGTCATCTAGCTCACTAAACTCAGGTATGATCCTTTCCTACAATGGACCCACCCACATACAACAAATCTGAAGCAGAAATTTTTAAAACGCCGTTTTCAACAGTTTTTCAGTCATATCATGGCAGCCAGTTCACCTACTAATATGTTTCCTGGCTTTCTCACGCCTGTACTCCACGCAACATACTTTCCAAGCAACTGGCTGCTGTTCCAAATAGACTGTTGGCCCATTGGTGAAAGACGAATGATGCTTGTTTACATGCAGTGACTAATTTTGTCAAACATCATGGAAACACAAGATTTACAGCTTTTCCCTATTACAGAAATTGACAATATGCAGCAAACAACTTTCAAAACATCCCGAAAAGGATTGATCGATTGATTGTTTGGTGTTTTAAACTTCATCGGATTGATCGATTGATTGTTTGGTGTTTTAAACTTCATCAACATTTTTTCATTTTTATCAAAGCATTTCCAGGGAGAGTTACCACTACTACTGGGCCATTTTGTCCCGACACAAGATTTGTGGAATACTGGAAAGTTTTCTAGGCATCTCGCGGGTCAGAGATATTCTAACCCATTCCCAATGGCAAAAATCATTCCCAATGTTGTAATGTTTATGATGTTAACTCTTGTTTTTTAATTCCCAAATAAAAACTTATACCGATTAATTTTCCCAAATAAAGGGCCAAATTCTTATTCTCAAAATGCCTAGAAAAATGCCTGGAAAGGATTATCAATTTATTGTTGTTAACTCCAAATGTCATTTTATAATCAGCTTAAAGAGATCCATACGGAATAAGATTACATCTACCTTCAATTCTATGCCAAATATTAAATAATTCTATGACGTAAATAATACTACATGAATATAAATATATTTATAGCTTATGAAATGCAAAAACCCCAATACCCCAAAATAGAAGACCTTCTAGCACTGTAAGACAGACATTACTATTGCATAAGTCCTACAAGTAGGCCAACGTCTACCAATCGTTTCTTTAAATAGGCAACTTTTAACCCCCCCTTTCCAACTTGCAGACACAATCAGAAGCTTATTGAATCATTATGGCAAAAGGAGCAATTACTCCCGACTGTCCGTAATGAATTAACCTTTTCCCTCATATACACGCTTTCGGATGCCCCTACACCAGACAGCCTTTTTGAAAACATAGTAAAGAAAGAAGAAATTGCACAAAACGTGCAGTTTCTCCTTTTGACAGTCACACAATGTTTTCCACTTTTTGTCATAGGTTATCCATTCAATTAAAGAGATTTTCCATTATTTGACAAAATATGTTCAAAGTCGTCTGCTGCAGGTTTTGCGTATGAGGGCATCAATATATATTTCTGATTTTACAAGGAATTAACCCTTTCCCTCATACGAAAATTCTGCAGCAGACGACAGAAAATTTCTATAATTGAATGGATAACCTACAACTATTAAATTGGCAATTTCAACATTATTCGAGTTATATAGTGGCGACAGTTATCTTCTTCATGTTCCCTTTTGTTAACAAACCAGTACAAGGCTAGGAAAAAGTTTGACATAACAAAGCAACATCAAAATGAATACAGTATGTTTTGAGGGAACAATTATTCTGATTGTACATTTATATTCTACCTTATTTTGGCATGAAAGCACTGACGGGGCACTGTGACTCACACTGTTGATGCTTTAAATAAATCCATATTTGGGATCTGCCATCAACATTGAGAGACCACAACACACAATGCCATGTTTATCAATTATCTAAATTCACAAGTGAGCCACAAACACGCAAGGAAGCTCCAAACCTTCCATGTATGCGACATTGAAGAACAAATCAGTTTGCATGTCCACACAATCAAATCATTCTTCTCTGCTAAAACAAATCAATTGAACCCTGATCTAAAAAAAACAATATTTAACCATTTCCCACATAAAGACATAGCACTCCTTGAATACCAGTATCTTCCTTATAGAACCTACAACTAAGGGACAATATTAATAAAGATTATTAAACATGATTATGATACACACAACTTATCTTAACCCTTTCCCTCATATAGACGCTTTCTGACGCCTCTGCAGCAGACAGATTTTTGAAAACATAGTGAAAAAAGAAGAAATTGCAAAAAAAGTGCAATTTCTCCTTTTACCACTTTGTTTTCAACTTTTTGTCATAGGTTATCCATTCAATTATGGAGATTTTCTATGTTTTGACAAAATATGTTCAGAATCGTCTGCTGCAGAATTGTCGTATGAGGGCAAGGATTAAATCAGTGACTAACAACGTAAACTTTTAACCCACCCCCACTTGCAGACACATCTTTGAAGCCTTTGCAGAAGAATAATTTTGAAAACATCATAATCAATTTCTCCATCTGCCACAATGTTTTCAACTGTATTAAATAATTTCCCTTTAATTTAAGGTTATTTTCCAAACTTTGTCCAGATGTTTGCAAAGTTGTCTGCTGCAGACTTTTTGTTCTCTGTGGGAAAGGGTGAACTAAATAGTGTTCTTTGCACTCTGTTCGTACACCAAGCTCTAGACAAGGGGCATTTTTCATGTTAAGAAATTCACATTTAATACTCATACCCTATGTTGTGCGTACTCGAAAGAATCATCTCAGCGAGTTGATTCTTTTGAGTACCAACTAACAGCATAGGGTTGGTTTGGTCGAATAATGAGAGATTTTGTTGGAAAAAGACCTGCTTACTTGCCCTTATCTAGAGTTCTGTCTACATGAATGACCATGACAAACCCAAGCCAGATATTGGGAAGAGGCCTTGGCCTTTCATTTTGGGAAATTTTAGCGCAATGATCGCCCAAATTGGTAAAAATTAAAAGACTTTAATTTAAGTATAACATATGGCTATATAAATAGTCCTTTTCAAAATAACTTGAGACTTCTGCTTCATATAATGCAATAAAGCAATCATATTACCTTATACTTGACAAATATATCATGAATAGTTTTGCCCAAATGATTATTCATTCCATTTCACTAAAAAAGAAAAAAGATTTTTTTTATTTTTTGGGAATTATTTTTTTCCAATTGGGATAAAAACAATGTTTTTTTCAATTGTGAAGCCACCAAAGTTCGGCCCCAGTTACATAGGGCAAAAAGGCCCTGCCAAGACAACATATGGATAATTTACTAATGGGAAACATGTTGTGCATCGGAACACATAAACAAAACACAGGTTTAACCTCCAGAAGACTGTGACCTTGACATTGCACGATATAACTTCAGAGCAGTCTGCATGACACTATTTCATTGTATGTATTACAGCCAGTTGATCTCAAACGAGCCGTCCCACTAGAAAACCAACATTGTGGACTCTGTGCAGAGTATCAACCCGTATCAGCCTCAGCATGCCGCGCAGGATTACCAGGATAGATATTTTGGCCTCCTGTGGAATATTCTGTTCCATGTATCATTACTCTTTACCTCTATCCCCCTGAGACCTAATGTGTCTGCCCGGATCAGTCATCTATGACTAAAAGTGGAAAACATTGTGTCAAAAGGAGAAATTGCACGTTTTGTGCAATTTCTCCTTTTGTCACAATGTTTTCAAATGTTGTCAGTTGCAGATACATCAAAACACATCTGAATGTGGGAAACAGGCGGTTAACCCATTCCCTCATATAGGCGCTTTCTGACGAATTATTGAAAACAGCGACAAAAGAAGGATTTGCTCAAAACGAGCAATTTCACCTTTTACCACAATGTTTTCAACTCTTATTCACATGTTATCCATTCAATTATAGAGATATTCCATTTTTCGACAAAATATGTTCAAAGTCGTCTGCTGCAGAATTGTCGTATGAGGGAAAGCGTTAAATCACAAAAAAGTCCTTACTGGATCATGTGACAAAGACTCCAGAGGGGCGTTTTTCCATGCTCCAAGTTCCCTATTTGACTCCCGATATACCCCATATGTTGTGGGTACTCAAAAAGATTGGTCTCAACGAGTACCACATCATTGGGATTGTTTGGATAATAAGAGATATTGTCGGGGAAAGAGCTGTATTACCTCCCTTTATCTCAGACCCGACTCCCTCATGTCTCACTGTCTATCACTTATACAACAAATCTGCTGCAGATGTCTTTGAAAACGCCTTGAAAAAAAAAAGAAGAATCTCTGTAAGTTATTACATAGTCATAAACATCATGGCAAATGATTATTTGCTCATTATAAGCAATTTCTCCTTTTTGCCAAAATGTTTTTGAAAGTCTTAAATACTGCTGCCGAGGCAAAGAAATGGTTCTTTATGACGGAGAGGGTTGAACATAGAATACTGACTTTCTCACGGCCTCTGCCAAGTTTGTCTTGGATCATCCTTCCCCACATGCACTCATTTTGAGACATCTAAAGCTGACTAGTTCAGAAAGAATTTTGAAAAGAGAAAAAATTGCTAAGAAGAATTTCAATCCAATTGAAAACATTGTGTGAAAAGAAAAATTAACAGATTTGAACTATTTCTTCCTTTTTCAAAATGTTTTTTTTAAATCATCTGCTGCCAAGAAATAAAATTTCATCATTATCCGGGGTAAGGGTAACTGCAATCACTGGGGAAGAAAAAATAGCACATTTCACAGTACCGAGGGAGAACTATCCATTGTAAGGAATCTCCGAGATAGCAAATAGGTAAAATCATTTCTCAATCCTGACATTAACTTAACTCTTTCACACATACAGAAGCTTTCTGACACCTCTGCAGCAGACGACTTTCGAAAACATTGTGACAAAAGAAAAAATGACTCAATTTCTCCTTTAGTTAAAATGTTTTCACCTTTGTTCAACAATTATGGTTCTTTCGTTTCTGAAGATTTTTCATATATTTGACCAGATATTTTAAAAGTTGTCTGCTGCAGATTTGTTAATGCAGGGCGTGTGTCATTTAGCCCTGTTTCCAATATATACTATCTATCCCCTTTCCCACCTTACAATAAATCTGCAGCAAATGACTTTGAAACTATTTAGGCAAAAAAATAAGTGAAAATTGCAAATAAAATTATTATTAGTACTGAATAGAGATGAAAACATTGTGGCAAAAGGAGAAATTGCTTAATCATGCACAGCGAATGACCCTTATTTATTTTTAAGCCTCGGTCTGAAGTGTGAATGTCCGACCCCTCGGCAGCAGACGACGTTTGAAAACATTGCGGCAAAAGGAGAAATTGCTCAAAATTCTTTCAATCCTCCTCATTAATTATTCTTTCATAGTTTTCCCTAGATGTTGTTGAAGTTGTCTGCTGCAGATTTGTTGTATGTGGGAAAGGGTTAATGTTTTTTCATAGAGCAGAGCTTATAAAATACATACACTGATTGATAGGTCATATATTTACAATACATTTGAAAAGGTTCAGCGATCATGCAGACAAACTGACAAATTGTACACATTATCCGAGGTCCAGATAAGAGAGGGTTATACAGCTCTTTTCACCACAATATCTCTCTAATTATCAAACCAAACCCTATGATGTGGGTATTCAAGAGAATAGTCACATTGAGATGATTCTTTTGAGTATCCACAACATTGGGTTAAAGGGTCAAATAAAGATTTTAGAATATACAAAAACACCCCATATCTAGATCTGCAAATCGGTCAGCCCCAACTTGTTTACACATCACAGCTTTACATCAGGGGCATATATCATGAAATTATATTCTTGTTCTACTTTCCCACAAATTGACGCCTCTGCAGAAGAAAACTTGATAATATTGTGGCAAAAGAAGGATATCGATAACAATAACACTTTCATTTACTAAAATTTTTCTTTTTTGCCAAAGACGTTTTCTAAGTCATTTGCTGCAGATTTGTTGTATATTATAAGCAACTTAATGTCCAAAAAGAGGACACAAGAAATCAATTAGGGTCAATATACACATTTAGATCACATGAGGACAGATGCAGCAAAATACATGTAAGTATAAGTTCTGACTGTAAATAGTTACATCTTTTTCAAATACACAAGAACTTGAACTATATATTAACCCTTTTTTCCAGTTGTAGACACATAATTATGCAGCAGACGCCTTTTGAAAACATTGTAGCAAATGGAGAAATTGCTCATAATGAGCAATTTCTCCATTTGCCACAATGTTTTCAACTGTATTTAATAATTGTACTTTTCCGTTAGTTAATGGATATATATTTTCAGTCACCTACTTCAGGTTTAGTGTCTGTGGAAAAGAGTTAAATCGGGCAAGATGACCCCTGGGCCATTTATTAACCCTTTCCCCCTAGACAGACATATTTAGATGCCTTTGCAGCACAAACTTTTGAAAACATTGCAGCATTTTCTACTTTTGCCACTTACGAATTCCCATAGTTTGCCTAGACGTTTTTTAAAGTCATCTGCTGCAGATGTCGGAGAACTCTGCCACATTTTTTTTCATCAACATCTTAAAGTGTTTGTATTTGCTTGAATGACATTCACACCACATTCAATGGTAGTTCAGTTATATTGCTGCGTGTCCTGGCTATCTTACCAGTACTGCTAGTAGTTTTGTACTGCCACCAGCGTCATCCCCATTTATTTATATTTCTACAATGCTTTAAAAAATCAGCTGTTACATATGTGTCAAAATGTATCTGCAAATAGTCATAAACTGACAACTCGGTAGGGTGTTTTTTTGTACTCATTTTGAGACGGACAGCCCTCTCCAACAAGTATAATTATTTTTCCAATTTTATGTATTCCCTTCAAAACGAAATAAAACGAAATTGCGCACTAAAGAATAAAGAAATTGAAATATGAATTACTTTTGTAGTTCTTCTCTGATCTGCTTATGACATAATCTGCTTATGACATAATAAGTATAGTATAATGCATAAACAGTTTCTAGTTTCTTTCCAACTGCAATGTGTTAACATGGCCACTAATAATTGAATAGAAATTGTCTTTATGTTGTCTGTTGTCTATATATATTATGAGAAAGGGTAACAAATTATCAACCTCCCAATACTTTTCCACCAATGTGCCGACATCATCACCAATAATTGAATAGAAATTGCCGTTATGTTGTCTATATAATTATTAGAAAGGGCAACAAATTATCAACCTTCCAATACTTTGTGACTTGTCACCAATACAGTGTCAGTATCCATAGAGACATGCATAAAATCCACTAATACTATGATATTTTATGATACCTAATGAAATTATAGATAAGGTAAGTATATCGGGACAAAAAATCCATATGCGACCCTTTAATCCTATATTGTGAGTACTCAAAAGAATCGTCTCATGAAAAAGGGGGAAATCCATAAGTTTAACCTTTCCCTCATAAAGACACTTTCTGATGCCTCTGCAGCAGTCAGCTTTTTGTAAACAGTGACAAACGAGCAATTTCTCCTTTTGCCACAATGTATTCCACTTTTAGTCATAGGTTTTATCCTTTCAATTAAATAGAGATTCTCCATTTTTTGACAAAATATGTTCAAATTCGTCTGCTGCATAATTTTCGTAAGAAGGCAAGGGTTAACACTGGGGATCGAACCCTGCAATCCTGCTCCAAACATCTTGAACCGAAACATAGTACCTTTCATGAAGATTGAACTTGGGGAAAAATCATATATCATCTGTATATTGGTCAGTTTGGGTTGATGATAATTTTGAATTAATCTAATAATTTAATATAAAAGCTCCTTTTTCCTGACTGTTTTTCATTCCTAATCCATCGAAACCATATGTTATGGGTACTCGAAAGCACTTTATCAATAGGAATGATAAGACTATTTTGAGTACCCATAGCATAGGTCTAAAACAAAAGAAACAGATATTAAATGTTGAGTTATCTTTATTAAACCCTTTCCCTCGTACGACATTTCTGCAGTAGAAGATTTTGAACAGCAGAACATATTTTGTCAACAACTAGAAAATCTCTATAATGACTCAAAGTGGAAAACATTGTGGCAAAAGGAGAAATTGCTTGTTTTGATCATTTTTCTCTTTTGTCACTATGTTTTCAAAAAGCCGTCTCTGCTACAGAGGCATCAGAAAGCATCTATATGAGGGAAAGGATTAACTCTTCAACATTATCATGTTTTGGATACTCAAAATAATTGTCTCACTGTGATAATTATTTTGAGTACCCACAACTTAGGGTTTAGTTTGAGGTAAATAGAGTTAAGAGCTAAATGTGCTGTCAAATTGGAATGGCAGAACTAAATAATTGAAGGAAAACATTTCTGGTGTAGTTTTAGCAATGAAACAAAACAAATGATGGATCTTTACTTAGCTTGAGTGTGCGTTGATTACAATTATATATCAATTAGAATTTCCAAATTAGCATGCCTAAACAAGCCGTACACAATTTCAAATGGTCTAACAACTTTGTTTCTTTATCAATCAACTAATTTAATGACATGGCACACATTGCAGCATTATTTCATTTTAGATCTAAACATCATAGCCTTTGAGTCCGATATATGAATAGATCGTTCATCATCATTGGAGTTGGACTTCATTTTGGACAAATCCGTTTCAAGCTGTAAAATCCACGATCTCTCGTCCAATAAAACATAATTTCACAAATAAAGCTAGGATAATGGAAGAAAACAGTCTCTTACCAACTATAAAACACAATTTTCTCAATAATTCCTTTCATTTAACTCCCATTCTCAGAATGTTCCAAGAGCGTAATTTCTACTCACCACAATGTTCATTTCCTTACTCGCCGCAAACAGCTGATTCTATAACCGTGACCTTCCATCTACCGAAGGAGTGTGATAAATCGCGCAATCTGATTGGTTCAAAGCTAGGCAAACCATTAGCAATACACATATATTAGCCTAAATAAACCATCCGGGCGAAGCATGAGCGTTTAGACAAAGAAACCGGTGAATTTTGTTAAAGTTCTGCAAAAATACGAACTGACAACCAGTGTTGAGACTTAGCATGGCTTTTGCATTAAACACTTTCGACTGTGCGATGATGTTTACAAATCTATCCCTTTAAAATATGCTGAAAATTCTTCGATATATTAAATAGGTCGTCAGCATAAAGTAGTGCAAAGTAAACAAGGGAAATAACCCAATACAGCTTCGATACTGTTCAACATTCAGAAGCAAGAGTTATCCATAAAATATTGAACCTGTTAATTGAAAACAAGGTAAAGGTCACGAGAAAAACAGAATCTGTGATCGGAGAACCTATATATAAGTCCGCACACGCGGAGTTTATTTACCATTGGGTTTTTTGATACTGAGGTCTACCAGAGTGATATGAGCCGCTCCACGAGAAACCAACATCACTCTGCGTAATGTATCGACCCAGATCACCCTGCGCAGTTCACAAGGCTAATCCGGGCCGACACAATTCGTCTCTAGGGGTAGAGTGTAATGATTCCGTTTCGGTGATCCACAAAAGTGCTTTGCGTTTTGTTTCTGTAAAGAACTTTGAGTCATGAACATCTAGTACACATTGTTGAGCCTTCCTTCGCAAATGAAAATACCGAGAGTGTAAATGTTATTGTGGATTGAAGACTGAACTCTCTTTTATATTTCACATTTCTCGTATTTGAACTATGTATTTGTCAACATTACCGCTTTTTGTCTTCGCCTCGTTGACTATGTTTATTCATTTCATCCTCATGTATTCTGCAGGGGCGTAGCTTGGCAATAATTAATGTGTATGCCGTCTCGTGAGGAAATGTACATTGTGAACTCTGTGTAAAGTATCGACCCGGATTAGCCTAAGCAGGCCACACAGGCGTACCCGGATAGACACTTTTCGCCTCTTGTGGATTTTCTGTTTTCAGGAATCACTACTCTATACATATATCCCTCTAAGACGGAATGTGTCGGCCGGATAAGTCTGCGCGGACAGCGCAGGCTGATCTGGTCGATACATTACGCAGATGCA
>JAUELF010243895.1:0-12369 GCA_031471495.1 Clinocardium nuttallii | reverse complement strand
CGTGTTCATGTAGAGCTGGCAAATTTGTGATTAAAAAATTTACCACACTCTGAAAACAGAACTTTGCATAGAGTACGTCATAGGAAATAATAAATTGATTCATAATCATATGAAATAAATTCAATCATAGCTGTTATCATTTAACAGATGACGCAAATAAACTGAAAAATAAGCAGACTTTTAAAAGAACTGTAGCATAGCATTTTCTCACATAAAATCAGACTACAGGTGATTTGAAAATAACTCGGCAAAAACCTGTACAACATCCATCAAAGGTCATGTAATAATTGTATACAATAGAAAACATGACAAAAAGTGAATTTACTTGTAAGGATTTTCTGATTTTGCAACAATGTTATTAAAAGTTATAACTTCATCATTTTAAGTCATCTGCATGTTGGAGATGGATAACCACTTATACATGCGTGAACACAGATCATTTTATATCGTGACAAATGATAGTTTGATGTTATTCCCGTAAAGAAATTATTTTTGGAAAGGAAGAAACTCATCGTCATCAACATGTTCTCCTTTTCAAACAAGTGTCGAGAAAACATTCGAATGCATGGATCTTCTTATATAATCTCTGTCTTTAGAAAACATTCGAATGCATGGATCTTCTTATATAATCTCTGTCTTTAGAAAACTTTTTAAGGATGGAAGAATTTTTTCTAATATGAGAAATTTCTCCTTTCCTACAATTATTCAAGAAGTTTTCATGTAGTCTTCCACAGCCAAGCATTACAAGTTTTGAGTATTTTAATTTAACCCGTTACCTTATAGTAAATTTTGTACATGTAAATTATTTTTAGATTCTTGTTTAGTTAACCCTTTCTCACATACAGACGCTACATCAGAAGTAGTCTGTTTAGCATTATAAATATCATTGCATATGTCATACCTTATACGATTTTCTGTTTTCTTAACCCTTTTCAACATGGAACAAATCTGCAGCAAAGCACTTTGAAAACATTTTGGTTTCATTTTGGAAAAAATCTTAATAGGAAAGTGTAATTATTTCATAGAGTAACCACATTGTGACATAAGGGTAAATTGCTCATCATGAACAAGGTGTCCTTTTGTCACAAGGTATTTTAAAAATTGTCTTATGCAAAGGTGGCATAAAGTATCTAAATATAATAAAGGATTAACCATTTACCACTTACAGACTACTTCTGTGGAATCCAATTAAATTAACACGGAACTTTCTCATGATGAATATTTTAAAACTTAGATTTGCATTAAATCTCAGAATGGCAATTTCTTATATTAAGATGTATCATGCTTTATTCAAGACTATGATCATTTTGAAGTAATCTCCTTTAAATTGCTTGTATATGCAAATGGGTTAATAAATGCTTCTCTTACACAATTGTATCATACTTATTGGGTTATTTTTCAAAGCTTTGTGTGTAAATTATTTTATCTCACAATATCTACAACAATTAAAGTTAAAAGATGAGCTTTAATGTTACTCGTTTACTTTTCAGCTCACTTGTGCATAAAGTACTCAATGTGAGCAATTGTGATCACATTTTGTCCTGCATCTGTCCGTCGTCAACAACTGCCTTGTTAACACTCTACAGGCTACATTTTGCATCAGATATTCATGTTAGTATATCAGAACACCTATCTCTTATCAGCAATAAACGTTAAGAGTTAAGAGTTAAGAGTTAAGAGTTGAGCTTTTATGTTACTCGTTTACTTTTCAGCTTTGATTTTTATTTGCTTCATTTGTCAGAATAATTACAACTCCTTTCAATTATCTTACTATCATTTTTAGAAATTTTCTATGTTTTGTATTTAATATTTTCAAAGCATGTTAGGTTAAACATCATTGAAATCATTGTGCCAAAAGGGGAACTTGCTGCAGATTTGTATTATGTGGGAAATGGTTAATGGTACAGCTTTTCTGTGTGTCAGCATAATTTGACTAAACATTATCATAACAGGGCGTGTGTACAATACAAATAGTTGATTGTTTTGGTACAAATTTAAATTAATCATAACCTCTTGTCCATTTATCTTTAGTATTATATGGCACTTTTCATGATCAGTTTAACTCGAAATCATCTCATTCACTTAAAACACAGACCATGCCAGGTTAAATATCCTACATAAAACTGATATCTTCAAATACCGATATCAGCATTACTGACTGCAGATTAAACAAATCTAATGATTGTGGATTTAAATGATCTTTTTTTCTTATTTTTGCAACGAAATATAGCGACTTCTCTTTAATTTCTTTGCGTCAAACATTTGTCTTGTATTCTCTTGGAGTAGTTTTTGCCATAAAAACTTCTTGTCGATTATATCAAAACATCTTTTCCCAGTCTAAGAAGGCTACATGCAGCTTTTTGGTGATAACGTTTCGTAATAATTGCATGTAAAATGAAAATACAGTCTGTAGTGGATTTATTTTTCTCAAATCCGTATTTATTATCTATTAATTAACTGTGCTTATCAGCCCACCTAGTTAATCTGGTGACAAGTAATTTGGAATCCCTTTTGATAATATGTCATTAAGGGTTATTCCTCTATATAGTTTGGCTTCTTGAGTTCCATCTTTAATTATAGGTATGCTTATACCTTCTCCCCAGCTATCAGGAAATAAGCCGTCATTCAATATGTTTCGATAAACATAGTTAGAAAAGGAGAAATGATATATAATGAGTTTTTTAAAACTTCTGATAAAAGTTTATAGGTACCTGGCTTATTTTAATAGAAAATAAAATTGTGGTCGACTGGTGTCGCGGCACTACGATCATGGTGGAATGCCCTTGGGCAAGGCACATTGTCTAGCCTAGTACTGGTTTCTTTACCCAGGGATCATGAATAATTAAATTTAAATGCGCGCTGAATGACCTTAGCTGTCTTTGCGCCATGAAACAATATACATTCATTCATTTAAGTTATTTTGAGAAAACACAGCTAAATACGACTATGATTATTATTAAGGATGTCAACGGTTACCGATCTTGTTAACCGGTTAATCATTTGATCTTTCGATTAGTTAACACGTTAACAGAATAAAGTCGATATGCACTTACTTCCTAGTTTTGTTATTCCCCTTTTCCTTATTCACCGTAAGGTAGGTGATACGGTGTAGAGTTTTTTGGATACGGTCTAGAATTTCCAAGATGGCGACCGTTTCGGTGACAGAAAGGTAGGTGGTTACATTTTGACTCTCATCTGGTCGTTTTCACCGTTTTAATTTATATTTTTGTGTCCTACATGTGGGGGAAGGTCCACGGTGCTTGGTCATATATTGCATTAGTCCCCGAATGGTATAATCAATTCCATATCGGTGCATTAATGTTCCGGCTTGTCAGTTTGTAAAAATGAAGCGAGAGAAGGTCACTATTTTCCGGTTTTTTGACCAAAGTAACGCATATATGTACACACCGAGGGTCAGAAACATCATTCTTTGCTGTTCTAAAAATGGTGTATTACTAAATTGTCTGACATACCCTTTTAATTTCTCGTTAAATCCGTTTGAAAATATACACAATGAGACGGTCTAGACCCAACACATTTTTGCAGTGATACGGCTAGGATACAGAGTATTTCCACCCGTTATGATACGGTTTAGCCGTCAGCTTTGGATACGGTTTAGAACCTTGCGACTGGACCTCGCAGAAGCTGATTATATGTTATTTTGGATTAATTGTATTGATATCACTTACATCGTTTGATAGAAACTGTTACCGCAATTTAAAAATGTGTCATGTTATATTTTTCAATATAGATAACTTACTCTTCTATATCTCTTTTGTTGAAACAAGTTTCATTTATTGGCTACACGACCTGCATTTATGCGCACATCGCACTCTTAGAAAATAATATAATTAAAAATATTTTTTTATTATTTCAGGTATCCAGATATGACATATGTCTGTTACTACTGTGTGTACCAGACAGACCATCTTCAAGAATGTCTAGACCATTCTGTTTCTCATCATGGGAACGAAGTACTAAAAATAAGAATGAAAGGTTTTAACGAAAATTCAGGAAAATTTGGGCTAATCACTAAAAATTTCAATCTAATACCTAATGAAATACTTACTTTTGGAGATTATTTGGAAGTGAATGATTGGACAGTTTCGATTAAGCACAATGAAGAAGACACTGAAAATGATGAACTGAAAGAATTAGAAGAATCAATACATAACATTACAATTGAAAGCATTAATAGTCCTTTACATAAAAAGCTAAAATGTTCTACTCCATTAAAACAGCATGACGATGATGTACCTTCAAACAGCGCTGATACTAGTCTAGAAGAAATGGTTGATTTAATGCCCAATGTGTTAAATGCTTTAAAACAAAATGGTCATCTCGAGACATGGATAGAGCTTAACAAAATGATAGCAGAAGGATCATTCCCATTCCAAAATATATCATTTTTACTTTTTATGGACGTATGTAAATTCTTGTCTTCTCCTAACACAGTCTCTATGAAATACAACAACACTGTGAAGAGGTTCTGGAGAATTGGTTATCGTCTTTTTCATGGGAAATGGCTCAAATTTATGAGTGGTCCTAAACATGCTGGTACAGAGTTAACAGGAGTCTGCCAGAAGGGTGTGTTTGATCCTGCAGATGCAATGATTAATTTTGCTGTGCCGATTCAGAGTGTAATGTCTTCACAACTTGCCCCAGTAAAATCAAATGAAATTAAACCTGGAATTTTGACACATTTACTTAATAAGGTATCAGAAAATTCAAATCCAATGAAAACGTACAAAATATGCTTAGATGGAAAAAAGATAAATGCATCAACAAGTGGGCCTGAGGGTGACATTGATCTTTGGGGACATGAACATAAACCTACATTAAAAGAAAAACGTTATGTTCTTGAAGGAGAGAAAAAAGTGATAGCTGAAACAGTTCAAATGGTAAATCAAATCACAGAAAAACGTGCAAACATAACATGTACACAGTTAGATGAAAATCAGAAAAATCAAGTGACGAATTCACTTAGATATATAATTGAATGTCTAAGCAAGCGAATCAGATTACTGCGACAAATGGCTGTGCAAAAGGAAACTACAAAAGAGCGCCTCAAGAAGGAAGCTGGTGATGACTGGAGGAAATCAAAACTAGTTTTTGTGATAAGTGGTTTGATTACCAGTATATATGACATTAAAGCTTGTATAGCAAATCTGTTGAAAGTAATCGATGAAACTGGTAGTGTTGTCGCTTCAATTAATCACAATAAATACGCTAGAGACGGTGTCGTTAACATGTCAGATTTAAATAATTACATGCACTTTGCCAAAGGGGGCACGGCACCGAGGTATACAAAACAGAGATCAGAGCAGTGGCATGAAATCAGGAAAACCGCAGTAGTAACTGGAAGTACGTGCAATGACGCAATTGGTCTAAGGACTTTGAAGAAACAGGCTGAACATTTTGATGAGTTCATGTATAAGATTTCAAAACCAGATCCCTCTGACAGTATCAAGGAAATGATGAGATATGGAACTGATAACGAAATTAATGGAGTTGCTACATTGGTAGGAAAGGTTCTGCCAGTTTTAAATCCTACCTTAAGTTACTATGAAGAAGGTTGTTATCCAATTTCAATAAACAATGTAGCTGTTGTCGTAAGTCCAGATGGTAGTTGTCGCAATTCAGAATCGGAGCCAGTGTATGGTGTTGAAATTAAATGTCCATTTCCAGGAAAAACTTACACTACACCTGTATTGTACACTATGCCAAAGTATTACGTTACCCAAGTCTTGTCAGAAATGAAAGTTCTCGATGTTAAATACTTGTATTTTATTTGCTATTCTAAGGAATCAACAACAGTTCAACAAGTAACTTACGATGAAGAACTATGGACACTTATTGAACAGGAAATATGTAAAGTGTATGGAGGTGATAAACCAAAACGTCCAACAAAACGATCGGAGAATTTGAAATTAATCCAGGAAAAAATTAGTGCCTTTATCAATACCAATGTTCATTTAATCATGGAGGTAACGTCAGTTAAAGCTAATGAATGTATACCTTACCAACGTGATATTGACACTGCTGAAATACATTGTACGAAGCACATTGATTCAGATCAGATGTTGCTAGATCCTTGTTTCCTGAGTAAGGTACCTGAAATATTGTATAATGCTGACGAAAATCTAGATAGAGCTTACCAGTTAACTAGAAATAAAGCCTCTGAATTTCTTGGATTTATGATCTCGGACCTGGATAGGGAATACAACGCAGAAGGTCTGCATTCAGTTCCAATTGCCTATGGATTAAAGGGTTATAGTCTTCCTACAGGAACTCTTAAGAAATATGCTTGAGTCTGTGTTGAACGAGTGTGTGAAAAGAGATTTATATGTGCCGGTCTGTTCCTTTGATGGTCAATGGTATCGTCTGGTAGTAAGAGACAGAAATGAAAGACCACTAACTGTATTACAACTACAACGTGACATTTATAATACCACTAAACAAATGTCAAAATCTGATATTATCAAAGAAATTTCAAGCACAAACAAAGTAGAAAGTTGCAACTTTGATACGTTGCATCAGATCGTGGACATTGAATGGAAGAATAATGAATTAAGGACAGAAAGCAATGCGATAAAATATGTTCGAGTAATTGATGTTAAAGGTATGAAAAATGGGAAAGTATACAAACTGTCAAAACGCACCTGTCATATAATCAGTAAACAAGTTGAAATAAGCACAGAGAAGGAAACAAGTGACCTGCAGGTGGAAGATGATGTATTAAACAATGTTCCTGATAGTGTGATAGAAAGGCTTACATCTGATATTGTAGAAGATGTCCATTCAGTTATTAGTGGAAATAATTATTCACCAACAACTGGCTTACCACTAGAATCAGCGTTATTAAATTCTGATCAAGAGAGAGAAGTGTCAAATATAGACGACTTGACTTGTGACCGACATGTTACGGATGAGGAAAATCAACAGTTAAATATGACTGAAAATGTGTTTTTGGATGACAACGACTTATCAATAATGTTAATAGCATTAAAAGGAGACCAGAAGTCAAATAAGGTGAACAAATGGAATATCACATTAGATGATTTCAAGACTAAAATGTCAAATGCACAAACAATTGCAAAGTCTTTTCTAGCATATGAACTCCAAGTGTGTTTGAGACCTGTAATTGCAAAGTTTCGATCAAATAAATTTAAAATAAACATATCTTCCAGCAAACATGAACTAGTAAATGCTTTCTCACACGCTACAGGAGATGGCAGCAGTGTAACACCAACAGTTAGAAAAAAGAAGTCAGTTTCTCAACTTAAAACATTAGCCAAAACTGCTTTACAAAAACTATCTAAGGCCCATTTGAACATTATATATGCAGAAAATGTATTCCCTGAAAAACTGAATGAATGGTACAAAAGTCATCCCTTTGGTAAAAAATTATCCATCTCATCAATAGATTGTTCTGACCAACCGTTTTGGTATAGTCAGCCTGAAATGAACGATGTATTGGGTTATTATGTTTTTATGATTTTGGATGTGTATCATCAATTATGTGGAGCTCGTAGGTTGTTCTGTGCTAATGGTATGCCAGCTGCTGGAATCCATGTGTCATATATTCATTCAGTTGCTGAAAATAGTGCAGTTAATGGCTGTGGTTTGAATACAGCACATGTAAAGGATTTGATAGATAAACAAAATGTAGCTTTCGCAGTGTTGACATTTTCCGAAAAGGTAGAACAATCTCTTAAAGAGATAGGTGCAGTGAATGAAGCAAACTTTTGTAGATTGATCAGAAACTGGTATATTGCTGAAGACGAACCAGGAATTTCTGCGACAGACCGTTGCATATACCGTTTAGAGCTACGAAGGTGGTTACTCAGTAACATCAATTTTGGTGTTTTTCCACCCCCAGGAGCCTATGTAAAAGACATACCTATTGTTTTGTATGAAGGTCTATTGACTGGTATTGAAAGGCGGTTACAATTGTTTTGTTTTACGAAATCTGGATCTTACAATGTCAGAGCAGTAGGCAGTCTTGATATAGAGAACTTCTTTGGTGGATTTCAAGACATTGATCCTTGTGGAAAAGGTGTGTTGCGTCCAGACAACATATCAGCCGCACTAAGTGTTGCAACTGAATTGACTGAATCTCGGATGAATCCAAATAGGTAAATTTTACATATTTTATGCTCTGGCATTCAATGCATGAAGGGCATTTTAATAGTTTTATCCCCATCAAGCTGTGTGTCAAAAAGTCATGTACAGTCAATAACTGTGTTATCCATAGAGTCATTATAGTGGATTTCAAATTAACTTGGCACAAATGTTCAATCAGGCGGTTTGTCATGCACAAGACCAAGTCCAAACATCAATGGTCAATGTTTCGCATATATACATGATCTGAATTTCGCTAAAATAGACTTTTCAGGACAAATTTTGGTCGAGGTTTTAGGTCATGTTTAAAAATGAAATCGAGAACAGAAACTGTAAAATTCCTTTTTCTAACCGATTTATTGTCTAAATTCTCAACTAAATTAACATTTGCCTTTGATGAAATCAGAACCAATATAACACACTTTTTGTGTCTTCTTTTACATACATCCATCTGAAAATAGTAAGAACTGTCCATGTGTAATTCTAAGTTTTGTGACCAATAATTAGGTCAAACCTTAAACAGGTGTTTTATGCGGCCGAAGCCAACATATCAGTACAAATTATTGATATTGAATTACTCATGTTTAGTCAGCTATCCAATTCAGTTGGGTATTAAAAAAGGTTTTTTGCTCTTTAAAATAATACTTAACACTTGTAAAATGTACAATCGCGTTTTGCAGGGGATTCCACATGTACACTTCCGTGGCAAAAGTGTATCCATGTAACTCGTATGATTGTCCAACTGAAATGGAAGTTTCTAATGATGGGGAACAAGCTGTTCGAGATTTATCAGAAATAATAATCCGGTAAATATGAGTAGCATTTAATACTTAACTATACTTTACAGTGTGTAATATTTGGTCTATCTTGTATATTTTTGCAATTTGCTTTTTCTGACAGTCGTATAATTTTATTTATTATTTTAAGATACTAACAACAAAAGATGGACAGACCTTAATAATATGTATAATAATACACCATTATAATAACCAAAGGACACACTATACAAACATAAAATCTGTCTTTATGCATTTCTGTATTTCAAACAACGAATAGTAGTTCATTTTTGTAAAGGCCAGATTTCTCTAATTGGTCTGATTGGTTATGTCTGTTTGTCTGTCAACATTTTGGTTAATATTTCTTGTTTTATCAAAATCTCAGCATTAAAAAGTGATACAAACTTGAAGCTTTCTCTGTAGATTACCAGTCACAAGTTCTATCGATTGGTATGGTCATTTTCAAAAATGAAATTACCTTAAATCAATGTTCAGCCTTTTCTTATATTGAGTAAACATTCCTGCTATCGGATATAAACAAATTACCAAAGCAATATATTACGAAGAGAGTCAATATTACCTATTTATCTAATTGTGATATGATAGCTTTTTATGGGCTTTTGTAAAAGCTTTCAGTTAAACAAATTTTGCCCAGCTATAGCTGTATAGTATGTTCAATTTTTTAAATTCAAGGAAACATATTTTACAGAGATCATCCATTTGATAGAAGTGATCGTCGACGTGGAAAAACGAAACGGAAATTGGGCAATGTGTCTAAACCAGAGGAACCGGCAAGACGGCCACTAACAATTAGAGAACATCACAGGACACACGAGACAAAAATACTACCACATGTTCGACGAGGTCTTGTCATGAAGGATAATGAATGAGATGGTCTTACTTTGGAACTTTTTTGCTTTAAATAAAGTGTTACAGTTAACTGACATAGAAAGTAAACCAGTACTGTTATAATGATATGTTAAAAGTTCAATACATTTTGATTGTTCAAATGGACATATCTCAAGCATGGCATTAAATAATTTTTCTTGCAACAAAACATATTTCAGTTTTTCATTTTTATTCGAGATCTTTTTAGTTTCAGACTAGATAAAATAATTTTCAAAATTGTTACAAAAATATCTATAACCATTTCCAAAATGGCACAACAGAAATAATAACAAGAGGGCCATGATGGCCCTGGAATCGCTCACCTGAATGTTAACAAGATATTCTTTAAATTTGACCCAAAAACCTAGTTTTGACCGGACATGACCCAGTTTCGAACTTGGCCTAGATTTGATGGAGATGAATGTTCTGATAAACTAAAGTGATCACTAAGACAAAGGTTCTGACAAAGTTTCAACATTCTCAAGCCAAAAAATTTGATCTTAAATTTGATCTAGTAACCTAGTTTTTTTACCCGACATGACCCATGTTTGAACTAGACCTACATATCACTAAGACAAACATTCTGATAAAGTTTCAACATGTTCAAGTTGAAAATGTGGCCTCTAGAGTGTTTACAAGATTTTCCTTAAATTTGACCTAGTGACCTAGTTTTTAACCGGACATGACCCAGTTTCAAACTTGTCTGAGATTTGATGGAGATGAATGTTCTGATAAACTTTCATGAAGATCCGATACAAAATGTAGCCTGTAGAGTGTTAACAAGGGCAAATGTTGTTCCGAACGACGGACGACTGACGACGGACGGACACCGGACACAATGTGATCACAAAAGCTCACCTTGCACTTCGTGCACAGGTGAGCTAAAATAAAGTAACCATTCGTTACATAACACAACAAAATCAAGTTAACTACATTCATATATGTATACAGTCCAACTAGATTGAGATTATATTTAAAAACTATTTAAGAGACCAATTTTCAAGTTCCAAATTGTGGTGTTAATGGAAACTAATTGTATTCATGGACCAATAGTGTTTAAGACACTATGTTTTGCTTTTCAAAACGTAAGTCTCTCAATACAAGTTGCACTGTACATGTTTCTAACAATATTCCCATAATGCTGATTTTTTCATTCACAAAACTATTAATAAAAATGATAAAAAATACAAAAAATCACAGTAAAATCACAGTTAATAGAATCACAGCTAAATTACAGTTAAATTACATAGAAATACTGTATCTTGTATCATTATCACATATAACTATTGGGATCGATTATACATGATAATTGTCTAACAGTTTTATATGTGCAACAATTCATTTGTTGACTGTGTTTTAAAACACAAGATAAAAGATGCATTGGTGCACATATTAACAGACTACATACATCAAACTGATTGATGAGCATAATATTACAAAGTCAAGCTAGAGAAAAACATTTTCTAACACCGCATACCATTGCATAGTAGAGAGATGATTATTGTTGAAATCAAATAGCACTTGTGTCCAGTACAAAATGTGATATGACAAATATATGAGATTCATTTCTGAATATATTTTAATATAATGAAACTATGATTATGTTTCTGATTTGATGTCATCTATAAAAAGTTTAAATCATCAACATTTAAAAAACATTCATCTTATAATTAAAGTATTTTTTTTACGATTATTTCCCTAAAAACTGAAACCTGATTTTGACAAGTATTAAATGGTAATGTGATTTAATATTAATCAAATTTGAGACCTGAACATTTTAAAACCATAATAATATCATTGTCAAATTTTGGAAAACAACATAAACATATGGTCTGTACATTGGGCAAATTAATTATCACTAAACATTATGAAATTGAGCTGATTATAATAACACAAACAAAACAAACAACTGTTATATATGTAAAGTTATGTTCAATGTTTGATCCTCATATGCCTTGTAAGATTTGCCCTCCATTTAAATGATGCCCCACAAGTTTTGCATCTGTGTGCTGACCCGTGATTATGTGCTGCCTTAACATGGTCAGCAAGGACCTGTCTGTGAGTATAAACATGCTGACATGTTGGGCATGTATATGACTTCTTGTCATGAATGTTTTGTTTGTGACGTTTAAGTGAACTCTTTGATGAAAATGCCTTATGGCATCCTGGTTCACAACATGTAAACAGTTCAGACCCGTGAAGCTTGATTAGGTGGCCTTGTAGCTGGTGCTTCTCATGAAATGTTTTATTGCAACTGCTGCAACAGTGCTTTGGCTTTCCAACACCATGTACAACAAGACGGTGCTTCCTTAATCCCCCTTTTGTTTTGTACGTTTTCCCACATTCTGCGCAGAGAATTGCCTCATTCATTTCATGAAACGATTCATCTAAAGCTTGGAATCTGAAAGAAAACAAGTAAGCATCAAGTTTATGCCACGCACATAAGTAGATTCTAAGCCGTATCCAAAGCTGACGGCTAAACCGTATCATAACGGGTGGAAATGCTCTGTATCCTAGCCGTATCACTGCAAAAATGTGTTGGGTCTAGACCGTCTCATTGTGTATATTTTCAAACGGATTT
>JAUELF010243885.1:0-12370 GCA_031471495.1 Clinocardium nuttallii | reverse complement strand
TTTCAATCTTTAACATTTTATTTCTAACACAAAAAAAGCACAACAATATAAATTAACAGCGATGTCCAACACAACTTTTTCAAGTCACCCTCATACAGAAAAGCGTAAGACCATACCTTTACGTTGTATTTTGTTTCACTGGTGTGATGATGTTTTCGATCTTGTAGTAAACAATAGCGTATGGAACTGTCAGATCAACGTATGATGTCATACTTATTTGTGACGTCATTATTGTGATATCAGTTATAATTATATACTATAAATAGTAGGCCGAGTGTCGGATTTACACGCTATCTATCACTCTATATGTTGAAATAACAGTGTGTTTATTCTCTCTGGTTTTCTTTTTGCTTCAATATGTACATGACTGCAATTCTCAATCTATAAAATTTTCATGTTCGACTGTGTCTTTGTGATTGTGTTTGTACCCACGCCATGTCCTCTTTTTCAGTTCTGCCAAACAAAATATTCAAGTTGAATTTGCGATTATCGCGTGGGACGTCCATGTTTATGACTCCTGCCTTTATTTTGCTAAGCTCTGTGCATCGTGGATCGCTGGCATAAAGCGGTATGTAATCGCCATCTGCATTGTTTCCGGCGTCCATCTGTTGATTTATATATACGGCATAAATAAGAAATTCTACTACCTTCTGGTCCTCCGTTACCAGAACATAGGTCCTAACGCAAATTTCATTATCGTGTTCAATTGACTGGTTACATTTCGCAAGTAACTTAAACTTAAAAACTTTATTCCGCACGCCATATATCTTGATGTTGTCGTCAGTATGTATTTTTTCGTCGTACTAAACAGCGATTCTGGTTCCAAGGTGAACGAAGCTACCCTTTCCCGGACAACCGAGGTTTCATGGCCAATAAGTACAGCAATCCCTGGTTACTGTGGCACGACGATCGTCATTGTGGGGAACTCCTCTCGTCTCGAAGGCGTTCTTGCAGTACCTTTGACTCCCTATACCCGCCAACTAATAAAAGGAGTTTCATATCCTCCAATCCTGTGTTTGTTAAGATTCCCTTCACACATTTTACTATTCCCGCCACGTTTCTTTCAAAGAGAATTCGACTGACATAATCAGTCTTCATCTAGACCTTCGGCCTGGTTTGCACGTGCTCTTATTCAATTCCTGATACAGATCATACGGAAGTGTTATGTTGAAAACGTCTTTAAAGGGAAATAATTCCCATTTCCCGTTTCAAACTGGCGGGAAAACGACGTGTAATGGACATGCGTTCGACTTTGAATCGACCTCAAACCTTTTCTGCAAACACATCTTCGAGAAATTTAGCGAATGAGTTGTCCACAAACATACCACCTAGGTCGTTACCTTTGACCCTGCAAATCTCCAGTACCTGAGCCTTACTCATAATCTCGTGACAGGAAATGTCAATCGTACTACCTGAAATTAGAACAGCAAGCGTATCGATCACATTATCTCGACGAAGTATGACGCCTAACGCGTCCGACGACAAGTGCTGAATATGAGCAATTTATCATTGTCCAACAATGTTCTAAACTCTGTTTTCTGAATCATATTTCGTATGTGCTGATTTTCATTCAGATATTATAGGTACGTTCTTATTTCAATGTTAAATTTGGTAGGTTAAATTATATATACAAAGTATACCTAAAGAAAGATAGTTTAATTATAGTCAATCTTACTTTCTTTTCTTCTTTTTCTTTTAAACTAGTAAATGCTTCCTATAACAATATCCTACATATACAAATTCTGAAGTCTAATGACTTTAAAATCATCAAGTAAAAATATGGAACATTAAAGGTCGCCTGCTGCAGATGCATCAAACTCGAATAATAACTGGTTAACCCTTTGACTGCTGAAACTGTTTTTGAAAAGCCTGAGTCACTATTATAGAGCCACACTGAGCCGTCTGACTAAATTAATGTTTCTGTTTAAGTCAACATTCAACTTGATATTCATAGAGTTCTTCTAAATGCTACGTATTTTATTCAGTTAATAAGTGGTACTCTTGTGTAGTGCTACCGCCACAGACCAATACGATGTACTTGGTCCCCGATTAAAACAACGCCACTCCCCCCATCATATTTACGAAAATGTTGGTTCTTGCAGTAAATCGAGGCCGCCTCGGGTTCAAGGACAATCGTAAGGTTAACGTCAGGTATACCCACCTAAATTGAAGTCAGACAATGATGCAGTGGTAGAGCGTCTGCCTCTTTTATCAAATGTCCCGGGTTTGAATCTCGTGATGAAGGGATATACCATTTGATTGTAATAAAGTACTGACCAGGATGCAGACATCAATTGTGATTAATATAAGCGGCAACCGTATTGCACACTCGATGTCAAATAAATGGGTGTAAACTTTGGAATAACGATAACGCTATTCAGAACCGGTAGTTAAAGGTTTGGTCGGCGGTCATGGTAGAGTGTCCTTTGGCAAGGCGTATTTCCTGCTGTAGTACTGGTTTGTTTAATAATGGTTCATTTTAAAATATGTAAAATGAGATTGTGCTCATGTTCACCTGTGTCTTCGCTGATCATTGATGCAACACTAACGCCTTTCGCCCGACATAGCTCAAATAACTCATGATAATACATTTTAGAATAAGAGCAGTCGTGACAATAAAGAGAACTGTTTGGCCTGTGCGTTCCAGATAGCTGGAACCGTCAGAGTCCAGTGAATCTCATGAAAAATCATACCTTTATCAAGACGAACATTGCATTCGGCAAGGGCGTCGTGATCTTGGTGATGAAAGGAAACTATCTCAACACCTAACATTATTTGGATATGAGAGAGAGATATAGATAATGTAACGAGAGAGGGAGAGATAGACCGACATACAGGGAGATAGAGAGAGCGAGACAGAGACATAGACAGAGTGACATAGAAACATATATTGTGCTAGAAATAGAGACAGGGATACACAAATAAACACATAGAGGGAGAACGAAAAGAGAGACTGAGACCGACATACAAGACATATAGATACAGATCCAAAGATATTTGTGTTTTGGTAGCTCTGGACCAAGGTGGTCGGTCTGAGATCGGCTCGCTCGTCAAAGATATTACCCCTCCCCTTTTCACATAGAACACATTTGCATCAGATAAATTTGATACGACTCAGCACCTGGAAGGTATAATTAACGTGTATAGCATATGAGTCGTGTCTAATGCTTTTTGTTCTTTATGCATCTGTGTAGAATGATCAATGACTCAAGCGAGCGGGTTCATTCGAATAATGTGATATCAACTCCCCTTTTCTTCAGTTAACAAATCAAACGACTAAGCACATGTACAGTCGAATCGTGCCTTAAGACCACCTTGGAATAGCAATTCCCTGTCTATGGAGACCATATTTTTCCCAAGTACTCATGTTCTGTATAAATGACACTGCAATTAAAGATCACATGTGAACAAAGAGTTTTCACTTCCCATGGGTGGTTTTTAAAGACAGGATGAACTGTATGACATTTGAACACATACATGGACAATTTATATGAATGAAAGTAGATATCACATCTGAGACAGAAGATTTTTAAAACACAATATGACGTTGGTAGAAAACTATTTTTGATGGCAATTTCTCCTATTGTCACAATTTTCTCAATTTTATCTCACTTTTTGCCTAGATAATTTTAAATTCGACGGCTGCAGGAATGTTGAAATTGTGAGAGGGGTTAATAAATCAGAACCTTTTTTGTTATCAAAGTTGTACCCCAGTTATTTTAAAAGCGTCTGCGGCATATTTATTGTATGAGGGAAGGGTTTATGATCAATTATTATTCTATTTATATAGCGCTGTTTCTCATTGACAACGCGTTCACGTATATATGCGGATGTATATACGTATCCTTGAATATATTTTTATGTATGTATGTATGATAGGGTGTCACATGTTATTTTGATCAGGATAAATGTTTGAGGAAAAGCTTTCAGAATAAGCTGGACAATGCTATGTTCAATCATTGGCCATTACTGTATGTATACCTTTGTCTCGGAATATCCTTTAACATAACACTCTCCACATACAGACGTTTTCAGAACCTCTGTGAACACAATTATTGTAATGTATTTATGAAACTATAGAGTTTACATACACATGTAAATATATGACTGACAATTGAAATAAGAACTACTATAAATGTAGTTCGCTTAGTTGTATGTCGTCTGTTGCACCATTTATACCATTTGCAAATGGCCAAAAGCAAAATGCCGATATGCGAATAAAAACTTGAAAAACTCGTCAAAACATGCACCTATCACTAAATATCATGTAGACAGACAGTTAATGCTCTTTTGAAATGCAACGGACTACTCAATTTTAACTGGAATTATACTGTTCAGGAACGCGAAAGTATCCATTTCCTACAAACGGGCACAACTGTGAAAAACCAAGCTTATTTACTATATTCTTGAAAACATTTACGATATGTCAGTTCTTCGTACAGATATGAATTTATATATTTGCTAACACCAAATGTAAAAGGTCAAGGATGTTCTGAAATCGGTGGGCTGAAAAGATTGTTGTGAGATCAACCATCTTTTCATCTCCAGTTGTAACATGTCTTCACTTAATCCTTTCCCTTCTACCTATTCCAATAGCCTAGTGGTTAAAACATCCGCTTCGGGAGTGGATGGTCGGAGGTTCGAATCCATGTGGTGACAGTGAGTTCCGTTCTGATATGACCGGGTAGTTAGCCAACAGTTAGTTAAATAAAAGTAACAGAATTATGTTACTTTTCAATTGTTTTTTTCTCTTTTCAATTGCATACATTTTCCAAGTCTTTTGCCAATATGTTTCGAAAGATTTGTTGTATGTGGGAATGAGTTAAAATACTTTTACGTGTATAAAATTAACACAAAACCTGCAAAGCATGTCGCGAGATTTGTATCATGCAGGCTTTTCGAGTAATCTCGGGTTATATCGTTGACTTGAACAAATTAAGTATGATGATGTTTTATTTTTTATTTTTATTTAACAAACGTTTGACATGTCTGTAATATATCTTAATGATAAACTGTAAGGGAATTTCGTCGAAAAAACGTTGCATACGTTTAAAGATAACACTTTGGCAAATGCAGGATATAAATATCTCCCCTCTTCCCATCTCCCAAATGTTTCCGAAACTTAAAAGGTCGTCTGTCTCAGAATCGATTGAAGAAAAAGTATAACTGGCTTCTAAGAAAGTACAAAATTTCTAGGTAAGTAGTTGCATATTTGTAATTTTCGTTTTTCGTAAACAACTTTTTTTCTTTTCACTGAATCTATCTTAAATATATATTTTCTACGAAAACATTTACGCCATCGTTAAAATCTTCGATTGAAGAAAAAGAATAACTGGCTTCTAAGAAAGTACAAAAGTTATAGGTAAGTAATTGCATATTTGTAATTCTCATGTTTCGTAAACAACTTTTTTTCTTTTCACTGAATCTTAAATATTTTTTTCTACGAAAACATTTACACCATCGTTAAAATACCCTCTCCTCCCCACGCCGTACCCAAGCCATTCAAACGAAAGCTTCGGTGATCAACACAGTTTAGACGCACAGCTCGATCAGTCAATTGACATTCCAAACAGAAATTCGACGCGATCTACACTTATTTTACTAGAAGTTTCAATGGTTGATCCTGACCTCTACTTACCGAACGTCACGGTAAGGATTAGAACAGATATCCTTTTATTTTACTTGCCAAATGTTATTTGTAAGGCTTTTGCAAACGATGCATTTCAGGTTAGACAGCTAGTAGCGAGCTGTCTCTCCTGAAATCTGCATTGATTGCCACTTAGACATTAAACTTTACAAAATGTCCTGTTGGACGAAAAATGGAGTGGTCCAATTTTAAACATGAAAGAGACGACTTTGTGAATTAATACGAGCCGCATAGCGCATATTTTGGTCGTATTGACACTCCCACGTGATATCCATTCGGAAAACACTGTGGGTACAGTAAGTGGTGCTACACTTCCACATTTTTATCGAGAGACACATTACTCTTTCCCACATACAGACGCTTTCTGACACCACTTCTGAACTTGCAAACAAATGCGTTTCAAGTACGTTACAAGCAGTGTTTAGTGAGGATCACAAGCCCGCACACAGCAAAGTCTGTGTAGATATAGAAATAAGTTAAATATCACGAGGAATCGTCATAGGTAGAACAATCAAGGTATACATGTATAATTTTTCAAATCAAGCGTGACAACATGCACTCCCGCAATGGATGCCGCCCTGACCACAACATTCAAGGACATTAAAGCTTGACTTCGCACAGTTTCACCCAAAGACTTAACTGCATGTCTACATATTATTTAGTTTTAGTAGATGCATATTTTGACCATAGTTGTGCAACCTATTCTGAAAGCTTTTTCCTCTAACATTTTCCCTGATAAAAACCGCATGTGACACCATATGCTGCAGACAACTGTGAAACACCTTGTTGGAAAAACAGAAATTGTTCAAAACAAAAAAGATATAAATTTTCCACCACATTTTTGAACTATAATAATAATAGTACCGAGTTCGAATCCCGTGATGAATGGGTCCTTCCTTTGAGATGTTCCACACAAACGGCTCGAGTATGGAGAAGACATCGATCGTAATTAATATAAGATTAAATCTCGTTACGCAACCGATGTAAAATAAAAGGTTAAACTAAATTTCAAAATTCTAAAAAGGATGTTCCCATTTGATGAAATTTAATGTATCTTCTGATTTCGCTGTAAGATTGTATATTGCGTGTATAAAACCTATCTACCCGAGACTGTAGTAGTCATAACAGCGTGCGATTTTAACAAGGTAAGTTAGCAAGCTAAAATACTTTAAATTAGTTTAATTTTACTTGATCTTTATTTTAGTTTAAAATGAGATTTGTTAAAACACAAACTATACAAGGTTAATTCTGATAGTTGAAAATTATTTCTTTCTTGTGAAGAGTTTGTTTTTACTAATTTCCATCATTTTCACATTTTGTAACTTTATAAAAAAAATAATAATATTAATAATAATAATATAGTTATAATAATAGTAAAACTAGTACTACTACTACTACCAATACGTGGTTACATTCCAGATATATGTTCATTGTTGAATAAATACAACTTAAATTGTTTTATGAATATGTATGTAAATGACGGTTGCTTCCTGCCACATAAACCATTATGGAAGCAATATATCAGAAATGCTGTTGATTAGTTGGAAACAAATGAGTGGAAAAAGAAGAAGCAACCGACTGATTTCGTCAGCTTCAGTCGATTGCATACATCAATCACTGCCCTTTACCTGTAAAACCTCTATGGTACAAATATAGCCGCACATTAAAGAGCCTTTATGGCTTAATTGTGGGTGACTGTTGTTTCAGAAATACCTTCCTTATGTGATATGTGTGGCCGTATACATGTGGATGTTATCAGACACAGACTAGCACAACATATGATAAGAAAATATTATTGCTTTGTGGCATATACACCAATATTAACCATGACGTATATACTGAGCTAGTGATTGCAACCAGTGAAATATTTTCGATGATGGTTTTAGGTGCAAGCCCTACATCAGTCAGCACGGATTTAGAGTATACTTAATTCGGCGCGAACGATATTTGTATATACATGTTGTGACTGATAACAATCGGTGTAATATTATATAAGGATTGATTTGCAATGTCCATATCATTTTATGTATAGAAACTAGTTCAATTACTGTTTGTTAACAGTTGATATAATAAATGTATTCAATTAATCTCCGAACGGAGGAAATAAAAAATGAATTAATTAATAAATACTTCCACTACTTCTACTATAAATAGTACTGCTACTGTTATGTTCTGTTCTTTTGTAGGTAGATTCCTCCGTTTAGTTTGCGGAGCACCCAGGGATTACAATAATCACTGGTATAAATTAATGTTACGTGTTCAAAATGAAATGATTACACTTGGAAATATTACCAATGTTAGGTGGCACATAGATTGTGCTAAAAACGGTATGAAAAACGGTTTAAAAAAGGAAGTTCAGAAAACAGTGTATTTGCAGGTTACTGTCTGCCAACTCTATACTCCTTGCACTGTGTATTCTCCAGATGAACTGTCTGGATAACAACTCAATGCTCTCTATGTCATCATCAAAAATATATTGAGTACCAATCCGGATAGTTGAACAGTCGAGTATAATCTGGGTAAAAGTTCCCTGATCACTTAATAGCTCATCGCAGGAGTTGTTAGTATATTTTCCGATAATATTGCCACGTTATGCTTACATTTGTCTCTCTGTGGTTGTGTTGGATGTAATTACTGATAAAGTGTTCCCTGGTTTCTGGTTATTTCTGTCTTACATATTTTGCAGGTGTTGGTTGAAGACAGCTCTATTCGACTGCAGTGTATATGTTCCAGTGAGCAATTTAGCTTACATTTCAGAGTGATGTACCTTCAATGCAATTCCCTCTAACTGTTGTGTAAATTTAATGGACTGAGCCAACTTCGATTGCTCCCGGGTTGAGGTATTTAAGGCTGTTTTTCTGTTTTGATATCACATCGCCACTGGTCTTCAACGTAGGAATTTACTGCATTTCCATAGTGTCTTCTCCGGTAGATTATTCATAAGGTCATATGCTGTAGGTAGATTGTATTGTGCAAGTAGTCGCCTTACTCTTTAACTGTATATTCTTTGTTGCAAATTGTCGTTCAGCAATTCGTACTTCCATAGACTCGGGTTTTTTCAGAATATATAGTAGATTTAGAGTGTTTGTTTGGATATGTGCGTATATAGGTAGGAATCCGAGTGTTTAAGCTCATTAACACATGCATGTGTGTAATAGAGTGCTTCAAAGCCATATACTATTCTTGTTCTACAAATGTCGTCCAGATGTGACCTTTAATATCATGACGTAATCCTGTTTTCCCGTGTAATCCTGCTCCCAGTAGCGAGTAGGCAGTCTTCCTTCCAAATGAGATTCTTCCAGCAGTGTCAACAGATCCTTTCTTGTCTCTAATTATTCCTAGATGTACTGTAGATTGTGGAGTTGGGAATTTACTCTCCATCAAGGATATAATTCGGGTTATCGGCAGTTGCGGGATTGTTGTATATGATAGAGGCACTCTTAGTTGGGTTGATGTCATATATATTGGTACTGCTAAAGTTCCCTACATTGTTCAGCATTATTCGGTCTCTTTGGTAGAGTGAGTGAGATAAGAGGGCAAGGTGATCAGCACATGTGGTATGTGGGATCTTGATGTTACCAATTCTTGCACCATTGAATTTTTCCTCTAGCTGCAGCAGGAGAGTGTTGTTGTATCTCGTGTAGTGTTCAGTTGAGAGAACACTACCTTGCCGGACTTCCTATTTAATTTCAATGTCACATTGGACATGTGGCCTTCCCATTTTACAGTGGATGTCATGTCCTGGTACATGTTTTTTAAAGGTTGCCATTCTGACGGTGGTATACATCTATGAAAAAATTGTGTGGGATGAGTTGGTGATCAACTACATCAAATGCCTTCTTTGTGTATAATGTTGTGAATATAAGAGGTGTCTTTACATATTTAGATTCCAGTTGACTATCAGTGATGATAAGAGGTGAGTTCAATGAGGATGTCCTTTTAGTAAATCCACTTTGCAGTTGTGATTGTGTAGGAACTAGTAGTGATTTGTGTCTTTCATTGAGGATGTGCTCCAAGACTTTAAGTATTACTGGTGTGACCGTTATTCCTCTAAAGTTTCCTGGGATTTGACTATCACCTTTTTTAAAGACAGGAACCCCTTTCTTCAGGACTTTATGAACTATTCTTGAATGTAAAATCTGGTTCAATATGTTGCTTAATGCGAATAGGAGAGATCGACCTCCATATTTAATGTGTCCTGCGGTCAATCCAGATACATCAGGCGCTTTGTTGTTTTTGAGCTTTTTTATGGCATTCGCAACTCCTTCAAGGGGAACAGGTTGTATGTTTTTAGTCGAAAAGAAAATGTACTCTTCAATCTGTGCGATATTTGTTTTTGCTTGATGCCGGTGTTCATCATCGTATTTATCTTCATCTTTTGGTGTAGCTAGAGATTGGAAGTGATCAGCAAAGCCATCTGTAATAGTCCTACTCGTTGCTAGTTTTGTGTCATTTACTATTAGGCAGTTGGTATTATTACTTCCAGTAGACCTTTGTTTACAGATTAGTTTATAAAACATCCTATCGTCGGTGCCTTTTGCATCCATGATGTGTCTAAGATTTCGAGTTGTTTTTCTGTGGATATCTTTCGTTGTGCTCGCCGTAGGTTTCTCTTGGCTTTAACCATGTTATATTTGAGGGGGTGTTTCAAGCAGGAAGGGGTCCATCCAGCTTTCCATTTCCACCAGGCTTGTTTACTGAGTTTCGACTGTATCGCAGGGCTGCATATTTTTCGCTTGTTTTTTTTTCTTTTGCTGGTTTGGTTGGAATGCCGGGATATTGATATTAGCCGCATAATGTAGTGTTTGCTTCAGGGATGTTATAGCTAGTTCAACATCAGTTTTATTTGTGAAATCCTCTTCCTCCTAAAGAACTATTAACAATAATAATAATAATAACCGACAGAGGAGTAAAAACACAATTTTAAAATTACGTTTCTTAAAAAAAGACGTGTTTTGAAAACTGCTTATGTTAAACCGAAATGTTAAGTTCAATTACCAGACCCCGTAATCGCCAATCTTCTAGTTATAATTATAATTACAATAAGTAAAACAATTCAGTCAGAATGAATTTAGAGTGGCTTGTGAATTTTTACCAGAACATCTGCAGGCTGTTTTGTTTGGAGACAAGGAGCATGGTTTTCATTCCATCCTATATGTTTACAGCAATCACCACCATGTCCTGTCCTAAGCAATACCTCGCGGTTGCCGCCATCGACTTTGGGACAACTTACTCCGGCTGGGCGCTCTCTTTTCGTCACGAGTACGAGCGAGACCCGCTAAAAGGTATGTATTTATACATCATGTTGCAATGTTTTGGAAAACAGGGGTGAAAGGTCGTTATCTTGACATCATGTAGTAATGAAGTTGACGCAAGTGGTGCAGTGGTCGGGCTCTCGTGCCACATGTTCCGGGTTCGAATCCCCGTGCTTTTGGATTATTCAACGCAAACGGTTCTGATTTAGCAGATATTAAGAGCAAGCTATTTTCACAATTAATGTATAAATAAGTTTAAACATGTGTAGCAGTTTATAATATGATTTTCAATGGATTATTTAGAAATAATGTCCTGATAGTTTATAACGGAGTATAATTATGTTATATGTGTCACTGTTTACTCTCTCTCTACAATCCGACTTCACGCGAACGGGTGGTCATTGAGTAACAGCGTTATATAAATAGAATAATAATTGATCGTAACACCTATCCCACATACAATACATATGCAGCAGACGCCTTTAACAATATCTGAGATACAATTTTGAAAACAAAAATGGATCTGATTTCTTAACGCTCTAACACATTTAACAATTCTGCAGCCGTCGATTTTGAAATTATCTAGGCAAACAAAATAGATCAAATCCACTATAAATGAAAGTACAATTATTATTAAAAGTTGAACACATTGTGGCAACAAGAGAATATTGCCATCAACAATAGTTTCTACCATCACCATATTGTGTTTTAAAAGTCTTATGTCGCAGATGTGATATATACGTTCAGTGTTTTAAAAATCTTATGTCGCAGATGTGATATATACGTACATTATTGTATCATCTATCGCAGATAAGTCATATAATAATCATATGCTAACATGTTATATATTTACAAAGTCGTTTGATACGTAAAAAAGTGGTTTTGGTGTGTTATAATGTTGATGCACTGGCTCGACTGGGTCTTCACTGTACGCAGATACCGTAAGACCTCAAAGCACTAGACACGGCCGGTTTTAACATTTTCCGATGCAGGTTTGGTTTTTATGTGCAAAAAGGGAAAACAAAGAAGGGGATGGGTTATTGCACATACTTAACACTAAGATGTTTTCAAAGCCGCCTGATGCAGATGTGTTCTATGTGGAAAGGGGGGGGGTAATATCACATATTTACTGAGATATTTTCAAAAGTCATATGATTTGCAGAAAGGGGGTTTAATATCATGGAAATTCGTAAAACCAGTTTTTATCTCCCGTTTACAGTTACAACACAAAATTGGCACAACGGTGAAACCAGCACAATGAAGACGCCCACGTCCGTACTCATTCAGCCTGATGGTCAAACACTGGAAGCGTTTGGATACAAAGCAGAAGATAGATTCCAAGATATTGTTGAAAGTGATCCAAAGGACCACAAAGGCTATTTCTACTTCCGCCGCTTCAAAATGGTTTTATTCCGGGAAAATGTAAGTACAAAACATGTTTTAAGTATCTATCTCTCTCTCTCTCTCT
>JAUELF010243875.1:0-12370 GCA_031471495.1 Clinocardium nuttallii | reverse complement strand
ACAGCGGTCATGATCATAAAATCATGACCACTTATTTCAACGCAAAGTGAACGGGACAATATCAAAGTATGCAATAAGGTCCAATTCACACGAACTGAAACCAGCAAAGGCCCTGATCAGGTGTATTGCAGTGCAATAAAAGAATATTCTCTGTTTGTCTATCTTGTCAAACAACTTATCAAGGAAACAAACAAAATATATCGCTGTATGGTAATTGTCATTCAATCAAACTCCTACCGAAAGGTATGTTACGTTTGTTGTGAGTCATATTATATATTAGCACTACTCTCCCAGCCCTTGATTCACATTTCCAAGTATATTGTTTAGCAAGGCGACCGACCCACAAACATGCATATAAGCTACATAATAATATTACACCCTGTGTTGTTATGTGTTGAAATTGATTTAATTTCAATTGTCCTTTTTTTCGTCATAATAGATAAACATTAAATGTTTCTCATCATTGCACTGTCACTCTTGCCAATAGTATGTAATATATATTTAAATTTGAATGCATGTTTAGTTTCTGAGGGATATATTTCAGGCGCAATTCTTTAAAAATAGGAAATATTAGAACGATATGATATTCACATTCAAAAACATTGTTACAGAACAGACAGTATCTAGGGTTTATTTTGATTATTTTGTATTGTCCTGTTTTTACATTACGGAAAATGATGGATTCTAAATAACTGTCAATTTGTATGACGATCATAGAATGACCTGTGTCTGTCCTGGAAACATTTACTTAAATTTACCGTTAAGCCGGAAAACTCGTTTCATTTTAGCAAGACGAAAACGGTTTGTATGAAAACGTCAGTTTACACAAGATGCCGTCAGTTTACACGAAATGAAGTGAGTTTTCTCGAAATCACGTCAGCTTTCACAGAGACCGCTTCTTTGGTTTAGTGTTAGAGGGTGCAGCTTTCGATATATACACCTTTTATAATTGAGGTACCGGGTTCACGAATTATTAAATTCGTTAAACAGGTTCTGTATCTGAGAATGATACGAACATTCTGCTAGTAAGTATTTACTGTACAACTTCCTGCTTTTATTTATTTACCTGTAAATGATAGCGAATGTCCTAGTATGACCCACGTCATGCTTAAGAACCGTATTCCATTGATACAAGTCAAAGCTCCCCTTGGTTGGTTCGTACTCAGTAATTTAAGTCCGTTGGTGTACACAGAAAATGAAAGGAAAATCTTCTCCAATGTACCTGGAATATATTTTACGCACAATCAACGCACTACGAAACATAAACTCTTTTTGCTGCAGTATGTCAAACTGATTTACACCACACGCAAATATGAACTGTAAATACTATAATATATTATTTACACGAACAGCAAAACATTTAGTGTTACTGCTATATACAAGTAATTACAAGGGAATAATTTAATGGTTGGTTTAGGAAAGTGTTTGTCTTGTGACATTGCTTAGTTAATGTAGCATGGTTTAAAGTTCAGATACCAAATAAAGCAATTTGTTAACGCATCCGACCTAACCTGACATGCTCATCAGAGAACCATTTAGGCTTTATTAATGTATATGTAAGAGTTATGAACACATTTTGAGCTATGTCGTCTCAATTGAACAAAAGAAGATTCTATGATTGGAAAACGAGTAATCAAGGATGTGTAATCCTTTTTGGGTTTTCGTCGATGACTTGATGCTGCATCGCATAAAACTTCAAGGTTTTTGACAAACAGTTGCATTTACTGAGGGGGGTTTAACGCCGTTTTTAACAATTGTTTAGTCATATCACGGCGGCCATTTCACCTACTCATGTATTTCCTGTATTTATATCACCGGTACTTCACACAACAACCTTCTCAAGCAACAAACAGGTACAACGCGCATAGTTAAACATTAAAAGTACAATAACAAGACATGAGTACGAAATGGCTTTACAGTATTAATAATTGGAAATAATCGAACACAATATTTGCTAAATGTCCCTTTGAAACTTTTCAGATTTCCAACAATCATTTATGTAGGGTTCTTAATAAGCAGCGTCATTTTGATTAATACATTCCCTATTTTACGTTTAAAGTTTATGTCGTGGGCATTCAAACTAATCGTTTCACTGACTGCCGCAAAGAAAGGTTTTATTCAGTGAAGTACTGAAGGTATTATGGGGGCAAATATATGTAGAATGTTTCTGGCATGGTCGGGTCTTTTTGCAGGTATCGCATTGATAACCATATATTCCTACACGCCTTTACACTTTCTTTTATTGAATCTGAAGGAATATTACGAGTTGCAGTTCAACAACTTATCACGTGAGGAAATCAGGAAATATGATCGTGAGCAGCCAATCAAATAGAACACTGTCTGAACTATTTTCGCTGGTAGGTGTACCTCCTGCGTGTTATATAAGATATCCGTGGCCGGTTTCCCATGCGATCGGATTTAACCAAAATCATCTAAATAGTATGTGATGTTTTTTTAAATACATACTATGTTGCTCCGAAGGTTTTGATGTGACTCTCTGCGTTTTTGTGTTCTGTACCGGTGGGTCTCCATTCACCGTCGACTTCATTTCCAAGTTACCATTGACTGATCCACCATTAATAATACTCAAATCGACCTTAATGTCTCCGATGTTCATGTCACCGTTGGTATTATTCTCTGTGATATCTGTAACGTGTTTGCGTTCTTCGACATCTGGCTTCTTTTTCAATCTCAGACAGATGTCATAGAGGGTGCCAATGACAACAACAACACCGAGTAACGATAGAATGACGCTGTAGATTGACGAAATATTACTTAACACCATATATATACATAGATTTTGCCAGCATCTAGTTAAAATCGTTACACATATGTCACTACTGAGTAGCGATAGAAAAGTTCTGGCTAATAGAAAAATGACTCATGATGAGCAATTTCTGCAATTGTTTTCATAAGTCGTCAGCTGAAGATGATCAGCATTCGTCTCCAACTTGAAGAGTAAACCAAATTAACTGTCGACCAAGTTTTAATGTATTTGGAACTACTGGTAAAAGTTCATAGCTAAAAGAAGCATATAATGACCAACCTTCGTAATTATATTATTGGTTTATCATATCTAAACATAATAATATGCTTTAATTTAATAGTACAGTATTTTTAAATATTAAGTAGATAATTTGTTTATTAAATTTTAGATGGGAAAATAAATAGAAAAAGAACCGGGAGACTGTGCAAAGCCTGTCATAAAAATAATTGGAACGAGTATAACCTCCTTTGTATCTCTACTACATGCTCTGAACTGTAAATCAAGTGCATGTATTAGAAAATCAAATATACCGTTACACTTGGCCAAATTCAAATGCGTAACTGTAAGATAAGATGCTCTATTGTATTTTATACTTTGTCTTTCGCCTAATGTCTTGTCTTTTTTCTTGCATTTCAAGTGCAATTATGTTATTGTAAGAAGTGTTATTTACTTATTACTTAATAAATTAATTGAAATAAATTGAATAGAACGACTTGACAATACATGAACAGCTAAAGTCATAACAATACGGCTAGTAAACTGACATTAAATTGATATCATTCATGATTGCCTGAACGGCTGTTATCAAATTGATGTATTGCACATTGATGAATATCACGCGTTTAAAGTACCATCTAAATATCTTTATTATTGACGAAGTAGTTCTCTCAAAAAGGTGCATTTTGTCACACAGACACACCAAGCAATCACTCCTCAGAACAACCTGTGATTTCATTATTGTGAGTCAGGATATTATAACATGTATTTAAAAGGGATTACATTGCTACGATCGTCTTTGTTTCAACCTCTATACCGTCGTGACATTGGGCCTCGGGTTCGTACTCCGACGAAGCATTAAACACATATTTGGCAACTGAAAATATAAAGTACAGATAATTCGAAAACAAGGAATATTTCGATTTGAATACATTATTTAACTCGAACAAATACATGGAACATATATATCTTTGGTAAAAAGCGTAGAACTTTTAATGTGCTTTGATTGTTATTATCTTACAGTATGCATCATTAAACACGTATTTGGCAACTTAAAATTATCGCAAGCAAACTACAGTGGACATGCAATAAATTCGAGTATAGCATTACACTCGAACAAAGACATGAAATATATGTGATGTTTTATAAAAAAGCGTAGCAATCAATTATACTTATAAATTATAATAGTTTATGCTCATATTTTACCTACTTGATTAACAAATACATTGACTACTACATGTTTTTAATGTTTAAAAGGCAGTTCATGCATGTCTTTCCCAATAATGGATTTGTTAAACTTTCCTAAGAAGTTAGAATGTCATTTTAAAGACGGGACACGATTAATTATATGCGTGTATCCTCACTGTCAACATTATTTTGAAAACAGTTGATATATTATTACGAGGAATATGTTATGTTTTACGGAACGTTTGTGATCTATTCGATAGAACAAATGCCCCTTGCAACATTTAAAATGTAATTTATCCGATCAAGCTATTTTTAAGACGAAAGTCACAACAATGTCCAAAGTATATAAATATAAAACGTTATGCTTATAACACATTTTGATCAAACTTCATAACGGATCGTTTTCAACCTCCTTTCAGAAGGAATTATATACAATTTAAAGTCACCAGACTTTTGGGGAAAAGGCATATGTTATACCTCAAAACACAAAGAAATTGTTATACAATTGCTGAGAACCATGGCATATAAAATAACAGATACTGATACTAATACACAGTCAAGTGTGGCCCCTCCGACCAATTCATAACAAATGAATAACGATTTAATTATAATATGTCTTTCAAATTTGAACTTTTTTCCCAATATTATAAATACTAGTTGTATCGCTGAAAATTTGATAAATAATTCCTTTTATTTGTTATTTTTTCTAGTTTTGTGGTAGGGTTTTTGTTTTGTCTCTTACCGAAGCTCATCATATTCTTCATGTCATCTGTATTACATGCGTCAGACATGCATACACCAACTTTTAAATTACCAAGTAATTGTGCCACCTGAAATGAGCGGGGAAAAACATCAAATGAGGCGTGTCCTAATATAATCATAATGGTGGCTTTTGTATATCAAACTCAATGTTCGACCAATCCGATGTTTCTTTATTTGTTTGATGGTATTAATCACTGATTTCCATAATGTTCCAGTTACATCACGGTATGTCCGCGAGTCAATCGTAACACTAACGCTACATAAGTAGCGACAAGGAAGGAAAGCCTTTGGTATTTTTATTAATACTATTATGATCTCACCGTGGATCGAACCCACGGCCGATGAGGACACTCTAGCACTACACCACTCAGTTGGTATACTTTTGACATATGCTCCTAAAGATCCATCAACATATTCATGATATCTGCTCCAAAAGACAATGTTAGGCAAAAATGTATTTTCTTGAAACTTTATGCGGAGAAATTAACAACAGTGTAGAGCCAACTAAATAGTTCCCCAAAGTCATGCAATACCCTTTTTGTTGTATAATTTGATATTTGCCATTTTAAATTTGTCTTTTTTTTGTGTTTTAAAAACATCGAGCATTTAGAAAATAAAGAGTTGTTGTGATGAATTAACACTTACGATTTGTCGCGCTAATATTGTTTTGTTTCCGATGGTTGTTGGTTCGTGGAAAATATATATTCACGGGCACCTATTTCTTTTTCCCATTTTGGTTTTAGAGAATGATGTGTTGTGTAACGCTTTTTCTTAACGTGATTTTTATTAAGAACTTGTGTATCATCTTACTCTGGTATGTGTGTTGTCATTAAGAACGTTTGTATTATCTTATTCTGGTATTTGTGTTTTCATTAAGAACTTGTGTATTATCTTATTCTGGTATTTGTGTTTTCATTAATAACTTGTGTAATATCTTTTCTGGTATTTGTGTTTTCATTTTATCATTGAGAACTTCTGTATTATTTGTTCTGGTATTTGTGGGTTTTTTTAAGAACTTGTGTATAATCTTTCTCTGGTATTTGTGTTTTCATTAAGAACTTGTGTATTATCTTACTTTTGTATTTGTGTTTTCATTAAGAACGTTTGTATTATCTTATTCTGGTATTTGTGTTTTCATTAAGAACTTGTGTATTGTCTTATTCCGGTATTTGTGTTTTCATTAAGAACTTGTATATTATCTTTTTCTGGTGCTTGTGTTTTTGTTAAGATTATTATGTCCTATTTACCTCACAGTATGTTCAGTATAGCGAACAAACATATGCTATCGTGCTATGAAAAACTTCATATCGTAGAAAGAAAAAAATAATCAGAAGACGATCAATTGCTTATTTATCCAGGAAGTTATCAAATCCTTCTATATAACTTTGGCATGTGTAATTGAGAAGCATTGATAAAAAATGTCAACGACAGTCCGAAAATAATTATCGATATACATGTCACATTATTACGTCAGAAAATACGTATGTATTTACACATAGCTTGCGCTGTAAATAAACCTGATTGGTTTGTGTTATATGCCTATTGATTATACACCTCGTGTCATCTACACACGATGTTAACAGTGTTAGCCGGTCTTTAAAGTAATCATAGGTTCGACGGGACGCTTTGTAACATAACTGTATGGCAATAGGTCAGTCCTTAGGGGCATTTGAGCCTTCTGTTCGTTAGTTCGTTTCATTTGTTTCACTGGAAACACCCCGTATTTATTTAAGGAAAAGTTCCCGCAATTGTTGAATATGAATAACGCATTGAATTGGTAATAACGTACCAACTCATAACTCCCTTGGTGCACCTACATTTCAGTAAATAAAATAAGTTTGTGTAAGAGTGTTTGTTTAATATACACACAGTAACCCCTATTGAAAGGCAATATATTCTTATACTTTAGCATGTTTATTTCTCGAACAATCGCTTGTTTGCCATGCGTCAAGCTTGTAGGCATTTACCTAACTTGTGGTTAACCAACCGGTGAGAACATATAGATTCGTTCTGTTGCTCAACGAATGCCGTTGTGGCTGGCATCATTCGTATTCTATAATGGGCTAAACTAGTCTATGTCTATGTGGAAAGGCAGTCGGGGCATAGGAAGAAAGCTGTGTCCGAGAAAAACAGGAATTGAATGGTTATGTGAACTAGCTGCCGTAGTATAACTGAACATATTTGTTTAATACAGCGTTTAACGCCATGCAATAAATTAACCATTAATAGTTGAACGAAATTAATGTTATTTTCTTATTTGAAAAATACACTTTATACATACCACAGGATTAAAATTTTGGACGATTGAAGAGACCACTGGGAGCCCAATTTGACAGTATTTACCGTCAAAGTGATGTATGGGATCCGACTGCAAGGTGTCATTAGAATAGGTAATAGCTTTTATATCGAGACATTCATCGTAAGAACCGAGCCAGTTAAAGTCCAGATCGGATATTATTCCACTGTGCGGCTTTCCAATGCCATCTATCACTGAAACCAATGTAACATATTGCTTCATCAGATGTCATTTGAGAGCATTGTGAGAAATATGAAAAAGAAAATATTCGTTTGCTGTATACGGTGTTCTTTGCCCCAATGAATATAGTTATGTTGATAGTTTGTAATTTTGTGATTTTCTAGTTCAATAATGGTTGTATATTTCACATTAATTATTGAATACTTTAATTAAAAGGGATACATGTACGACTGATGGAGGGGATTTAAAACCGGGCGTCCCGGGTTTGATCCCCAGTCACGGTCATGGTGGGGTGTTTATTTGGCAGGGTACATATTCTAGCCTAATACTGGTTTGTTTACCCATGGATAATGAATAAGTAAACTGTCGCCTTGATAACGACTGAATACTGTTTAAGAACACCAATAAAACAAAGAAAATACAATAGGAACTCACTTGACGGTGTATTTTATCAGTTCCCAGTTAGATAAGAATAGTTACTACACACACGTCGACTATGGTGGGATTTTTTAACACAAACGGTTAATTATATTCGTGAATTATTCTAGCGAAATACATGAGCCTGCCGGAGATTTGGTTTGTAGTTGAGTATATAAGCTTAATATTGGAGCTTCTCGCAATATCATTTATTTATATATACGTACTTTGATATTATAAAACACTGAATCGTATGAATGGGGATATAACTTGGTCGTGTTTTAACTATTGCCATTTCAGTCAGAAGATTAAAAAGCAACGAGGTTCTTTCTAAAACGCTTTGAACATAAAATTCTCTTTCATATTGTTTTCCATATATCTTCTCAAATGGTTTGACATTATATTCCGTATCGTACCAAAAAAATGTGAAAAATGATGAAAATATTAAGAAAAAGATATTTAACTTACTCTTTAGTGCCCACAAATTCATATTTGATACACCTTGAACCATTGTTAAAACATCACTCAGACATTTTCCGTTAACGTTAAGGCCACCTGTAGAGCCCGTTGCTAGCATGCCCGCTAATTCTTCAAGAGTCCCGTCCTTTTGCATATCAATGATCATTTTCTGTATGTCAAGACTGTTCAGAATCCCCAACATATCGGGCGCTGAACTCAATAAGCTCGTCAGATTGACATTTTGTGAATGAACGACGTTCAAAACACATACCGTTGTAAGCATAGCACATAAGAAACAAGGTGAATTGAAAATGTGTATTAGTCGCATTTTGATCCTTGCTATCCTGAATAATTAAAAAAAAATATGAAAGGTATTTAAAAGATTTTATTTAGCTAAACAATCAAAACTTTTAAAGCGATTTAATGCATTACTAAAAAAGGTTATGTCGTGAAATTGACAAATTGTTTAAAGTGGAAGGAAAACATTACTTATGACGGTACTACGTCCTTGTTCCAATCGCTTCATGTTGTTTCTATCTTTTATGGGGACCAGATAATAAATGCATTTTATTTATCTGTGTCAGTTATCATGTTTTTGCACAATTGAAATCTATTTTGAACAGAATAACCATTATTGTAACGTGTACTGAGTCATTATGTGGTGTTGTTTCTTCTGTACAGTGTAAATACTCGGGTTTACCTGTGTATGCATTGTTTCTTCACAGCTTCCACCGTTCATTAACATGTAAAATAGCTATAGACGCATATATTGACAACAACTTTAGCCTAACTAGTAGTATAACGCCAAGGACTTTGAAATTGTTCATTAATTAGCATCCTTACCATCGAGCATTTGTAAACCATAAATAATTACACCCGAAAGACGTGTTGATGTATATGGGCGAAATACGATACCCCTGTTTACATGTATCTAGTAAACAGTACTCTATCGTTTAAAGCCAACATAAATATCAAGGTGTTTAACACAGAAAAGGCTCGAAAGGAAACGTAGTACAGTGAACACTATAGGCATAATTGACTTCTCAAACAAGAGAGCAGCATGAAGCGTCATCTGAAAAATTTAAAACCGTACGCAAGATAGATACTAATTCATATTGGCTCGATTATATAGACGTAAACGATTCAAAAAGTACATTGGGAAATCAGTACCACGATTGAAACAATAACATTGATAATTGGGCTACTTCCACCCCAGAAGCTTACTTCTAATTTTCGCAATAACGATATAATATAATGAGTAAAGATAACATTTTATTATGTGCTCGGAAGTCAGAGGAAATATGTCGTCTGCTTATGCATTTTCCGATATGTAAGACAATAATGATATTGATATTGTCATCATATCTGAACACAAACTCTTCAACCAGTCAAAGTCATTTCTTGATAGCATAATTCAAAATATAAGTAAATTTTGGACTAAGTAATCTCGATAGACTAGTACCATCCTGTTAAGTGTGGTAAGGGGGTGTAGCCATTAAATTTAAGAAATTATTACAGTCTTCGATTATTGCAAACGATCGTCTAGATAGTGAAAGAATCATAGGAATCGAACTCAAATAATTAATTCCGAGCCTATCTATATAATCGGAGTATAATGCCGTCGGACAGTTTCATTATATACTATTAGGAAACAATTACCGAACTGGATGCTTTTATGCGCACATGTTCATTAAAAGGTAAAGTGCTAATACATGCTGGTTTAAAGAGCAGCTTCTAGGATTCAGTAAAATGCATAATGACGCCACCAGTGACAAATCGTCAATACTACAACAGTTCAGGCACCCATCACAGTGAGGGTTCACATAAGTAAGAAAATTGTTTAAGCTGGACCATATACATGTACTCATGGAACAGACATTTATTAACAAAATAGAAACGCATGTATAGGAGACCAAAGTGTATCGCCCGAGATAAATGTAATGTATGCAAATTAAACTCATTTGTAAATACGTTTGACCTGCTTTCTCTAACTTCCACCTTAATCATTTATACAAATAAGTTGTCTTATTGTATTGTAATTTCGACTGACAATTGCCTAACGAAAGGTAAATTCTTACAACACACTCAATCGTTATGTGCATGACCTAAGACCCATGCTGGATCAAGGCAGGCGACTAATGAGTATCTGGATTAACCTCGATGGGTCGAGTATGAGTAAAGAAGCAATTTCAGACAAAAACAGTGCATTGCTTTGAAAAAAATCTCAATAAAACATTCGAAGAAGTTGATAAGACTGCCCATTTAGACATAAACCTGTTTTGTAAACTGATTAAATAGAAAAAGAAAATTGTACAAAACTTATGTGCTGAAATTATTTACAAGAATATAACATACGCATAAGAAAACGTATCAAATTGGTTTTCAGAATTTTACAAAAATACTTTTCATTTCCCCTGCACCTGAGATGATTACGCAATTGGCTTGACAGACAAAGTTAGCTCACTGGTTAAGCATTTCATTAACGAAAACTCAGCCGAACAAAATGATACGTTTCACAGGTTATGATAGACCCATTCACTCCCGATAATGTTGAATAGATTGTAAAAGATTTAAAACGCCGTAAAAACCCGTCACATAGCCTTTTTCTTAATGAGCATACCATACATGGAGGTAAAGTCTGACACAAATGTCTTACTGCTTCATCTAAAAGCGTTCTAATTCGAGAGTCAGAGTCAAGATAGCTCGACAAAGATCCTGATCATTGTATCTTCAAAGGGAAGAGGGGAAGAGTAAAAGTGACCCATTTATATATAGACCGATATCATTCCGTGCTTTAGTAAAGTCTTTGAAAAAAACTGTTACTTTGCAAAGTGCAATCATTCCTTTCATCGAGGTCAATTACATTCCCTCATGTCCAGCAACAAAGGCCGCGCTCGATTATGTCTGGCTTTACGCGCCATTTCTCAAAGTAACATAACTGAGGTTATACGGTTAAGTCTTTTGACTCATGGTCGATTCGTATGATAATTTAACGTGCAATATACGCAATAGCGGTAGCACATCACTTTCTGTGCAGATCATTGAGAGAAGAGACAGGGAGCAGTTGCTGTCATGTTTTATTTCCTTGTTTATATACATGAACATTTACATCAATTTGAGGACTCCTATTACAGTTTTAATCCAGGACATGATATCGGATGTGGTTACCATTCATCTGCTGATGAACAGTCTATTATCACGTTATCTTCCAACACTTGTTAAGTCTTAATATACATTGTATACTGATCAGTAATTAAACATGACGCTTAAGTTTCACTTCTCATTCGGAACACATATATTCACGAGCATGACCATGCGATACACTGAATCAGACAAGACACATTATCTAATATAATTTTAAAAGAATGTTATAAAGGTAAATATGCATGTTTTGCATAAGATGAAGTAGGTATGCTATCTGATGCACTTAATCCCATAATTTCAGTGAAACTATACAAAAGTACGATAGTAAACTCAGATATAACATGTTACAGACTAATGTAGATGCAGGGAACACGCTACAGTAAAAGGTTGTAAAATATATTAAGGGTTTAAAACCAGAATAAGACCCGTAATATGCGAATCTGTGGTCGGCACCTATCCTTTGTCATCTAGAATAGACAAAGAAATTTAATGATTTTGCACACACTAATCAGTTTATGAAATAGATCACCGAGTAAAAACGTGCTACCCAAAAAGCTTTGGTGTTATACAAAATCCGACAAGAGTCTCAAAAGACTTTATCCCTGGTCTTTGTATGCGGGGGGTCAGCTATGCTGAATACCTCCGTATATTGTCATGCCCTGCTCACAGGAAATGTAAATTTTTAAATTGTTTGTGCTGCCCTCAAAATGTACAATTTGTCCTGATTGTCCAGGGATCAGTTAAATACGTTTCGCAACAAGCTAAATAGTATGCACATTATACAAAGTAAACGTTCACAATAATGTAAAGTTTCAATCCATGAAGTTGTATACATAATTTAGAAATTTAAATATATAATATAACAGAAAGTAAAAGTATAAAAGTATAAAGATGTCCTGGTCAAAACCAACAAAATGTAAATTTATATTGAAACCATTTTT
>JAUELF010243864.1:0-12372 GCA_031471495.1 Clinocardium nuttallii | reverse complement strand
ATGAATTATTCATGATTACGAAGTTTCACTAGCCAATTTGCCCAGGGTATCATATATGTTATGAATAGCCTGGGTACAGAGGATGATAATGTTGGGATCCTCGAAAACGTCGCTAACTCAAAGTGATAACTATAAGGTTCCTTTCGTCCTGGAGTTATCTCGAGTCCACCGTCGTTTTAGCACTTCTCCAATTCCTTACAATGCGAGTTTTCTATCTCTACTACTAAGGAAGCTGTGATATTACCGATAGTGAGTGATGAGGAAATATCTGTCTTCAAATGTCGGCAGTGTAGTGTTTATTTTCCGATTATATTTTTAACCTGGGATATATAAGGAATAATTAGCAAATCGAAGGAACAATCAAGCCCCTTTCATATCAGAGATAAATTACCGATACTCACCATAGCGGATTAATTTAAAGAGTGAAAGTGTTTTATTCTTTTCTTAACGGATATTTTTTGTCGAGGAAACTAAACAGTGAGTATACTAACCTAAGTCTCAAATATGTAGACGCATTTAGAAGGTTCTGCATCTGCAGCAGACGCAATTTGAAAACACTATGACAAAAGGAGACATTGCTCATAATGAGTAATTTCTACTATTACCATAATGTTTTAATTTCTGATGAAAGTTTCATTAAAATATCATTTCCGTCGTTCATGAATGTTTCAAACGTCGTCTGCTGCAGATTTGTCGTAAACATAGTTTTGAAATAATAAATTTAAATGGATCTTCCCATACAAAAGCCGACGTTGTTGTTTCGCCGTTTACCCGGTATTAGTGAATAAATTTTAAGATTTCTTTCGTGATTTCGTCATCGAAACGGTTTTCACATTCGAAATGTAATACAGGTACCGAGTCGATAGCATTATAGGGATAATACACATGTTTGCCCTTAACATGTTTATTTGTAAATCTGAATTGTATTCTGTATGTTAATGCTGTGAGCAATAAAATAGGTTTATAGTAAAAGTAGAGATAAATGGAAAATTATACATTTTACAATATCTACATTTCCCTCAATGTTTAAGAGTCGTTTTCTGTCGTTTGCGTCAACAACCGTTTGTGTCAAGTAAAATGTTAACGATTAATTGGCGATGATGATTCAAGATTACATTTGAGCCGTCCGTCGATAAAACCAACATTGTGGACTCTGCGTAAAGTTTCGACACGGATCAGCCTTAGCATGCCGCGCAGGCTAACCCGGACAGATACTTTTCGCCTCCTGTGGTTTTTCTGTTTCAAGCAAAATTACTCTATACCTCTATCCCTCTGAGACGGAATGTGTCGGCACAGGAAAGCATGCATGGACTACGCAGGCTGATCTGGATCGAGAAATAACGCAGAGGTCATAATGTTGGTTTTCTCGTATAACGGCTCAAATAATTGATGAATTTGCAAGTACGTCCAACATGTACAATCTCATGAAATTCAGGATAAATTTGAAATTTACTTTATTTTGAAATGTTATTGATAAGCTTATTACATATACCTTTTATGGTTGCTATAGAAAGCTCTATGCTAATCTTCGAAAAGTGCATCATGTACTTGGACGTCTTATATTATTAATTTAATAACAATTGATGACATAAACGGGAAAAAAACATGAACCTATATCCAGATACTAACACGACATTTTGACTTGCCGTGATGCACGACTTTAAGCTACATGCGCGAACAGGGTAGATAAAGATTAACTTGTATATTCATACAGTCTTATCATGGTCAACACTGTACGCGATTCATTTATCCTATTATAGGTATACTAAATAAATAAAAGTGAAATATCATATAAAAATCCAATGGTTAAGATACTGGTTGTCGGAATTCATCAATTCAGAGCAGCTTGCGCAGTCCGCGCAGGCTAATCCGGGCCGACACATTCCGTCTCCAGTTGTTAGATGTTAGAGTAACGATTTCTAAAACAGAAAATTCACAGGAGGCAAACTGATCTTGTCAATGGATTACGCAACTGTTGGTTTTCTCGTGAAACGTTAAATGGTAGATTCAACGAGACCCTTTATCGACAGACGCGTCTCTAATCAACTCTAAAATCTAATTGAAATCTTATTGGATTCCATTTGTAGCGATTAGTCTCACTGTGTAGATGGTGGACGTTATCCTGGTGACGATTTAATGTTACCAGAGTGCGAGACCAATCGGCATCTTTTATTGCCTAAAATGTCTTTAGGATATGTGTCCAAATGCGTAGGCATCTTTGAAAGGTTTAACGAACTTTGTTGGTCAACAAATAGCAAGAACATTATTGTGCTAGACGAATCACATTTCCTATTACCTTAAACATGGAAATGTCCACAAGGGATTCACTGAATTGGTAAAAAATGCCATTCTTTTAAGTAAACCAGTCTTTCATTGAAGTGTTTACCCCAAACATTGTCTCCAAGATTGCTTCTCAGTTTAAACTAGTGATATATCTACTCTAAAAAATTGTCTATAAGATTGATTTTCAGTTCAACTTGTTATATCTACTCTAAACTAAAGCCATCAAACCTTCATTGTCTTTACATTTCATAGGTACCGAATCTTAAAACGTCGTTAAGAGTGAGCTAAACGTATGGACTATGCACAGTATACGTTTATATGAGAAAGTGCATAAGAAAATGTAATATTGGCATTTCTATCAACCTGATAAGCCGTATCAGATTAACATTAATTAATACAATCTTAAGTAATATGAGCCGTCCCGCGAGACAAACAACATTATGGCCTCTGCGTAATGTATCGACCCATTCCGTTTCAGGCGAATTGAGGTAGGGCAATGATGCTTGAAACAGAAAATTCACAGCATGCTTAGGCTAATCCGGGTTCATACTTAACGCAGAGTCTGCAATGTTGGTTTTCTCGCGGGACGGCTCATATGTGAACAGTGCAGATATGTATAAGACTGTGTGAATGTACAGGCTGATGTGGATCTATACCGTTCAGAAAAGCAAACTTCTACATTTTCTCATTCAACGGCTCATACGATCTCAGGACAATCCACGATCAAATAATACCGTAGGGTCCAATGATGCATGCGCAGCAAACATCTGATTGATATAGGCAGAGACATTTAAATACATTTATGTCTCTGATATAGGTATGTATACAAGGCATTATTTTATGTTATAAAGATAATGTTAAGCATAGTCTTAATAATTTCACCAGAGAGATGTTATAATGCCGAAAATATATGTTTAGAAAACAATAAAGAAAATGTTTTATACCGATTTCAGAGTCACTATGATACAAAAGAAAACGAATTTAAACTTAAAAAGTGAAGAATAACATTATAAGTAAGTAAGTAAATTTGTTTATTAGTGTGACATGTGTTAATAATTTATAATATATACGTTCATAATTAAACAATAATTATTTTTTTATATTATACCCGGCCCCATGGGCCTATAAGTCACCAACGAATATACGTTACATTATTTGTATCATACACAAATATACATAAAGTATATACAATATAACGTGATCGGACGTTCAATTATCTGAAAAATGTTTTTCAAAAATAAATGTCTAGAAAACAAGAAAGAGAAAGTTTTATACCGATTTCACAGTCACGGTGATACAAAAGAAAACAAATTTAAACTTAAAAAGTGGAGATTAAAATTATAAGTAAGTAAGTAAGTAAATTATTTATTATTGTGACTTGTATTAACAATTTGTAATATACATTCATAATTTAAAATAAGTATTTATTAAAGTACATGTACACCCGGCCCCAGGGGCCTATACGTCACAAAAGAATATACGTTACATTATATGAACCATACAAATAAACATAAATTGTATACACAATATCGTGATCGGACATTCAATTATCTGAAAAATAATTTCAAAATTAATAAACTGCAGTTTGTGTAACCCCTTTCCCGTGTAAATTAATATGTATCTAAGATCTATCTAACATATCATATTGACAAATGTCGAAGTTATAACATAGTAGAAATCATTGTATGTACCCTTATAATTATCGTGGCCTAGAATAAGTGCTAGACCAATTAACACACACTTGATTTAATTTCAAAATGATGGGATAAAGACAATTCGTTCAGGACACAAATAGTTTCTAAGAGCCGCTAACACATTACTCGACAGTTTAAAGACAACATTTTGATCACTCTGTCTGGAACGTACGGGAAGTACACGTCGGCTTTGGAACTTTGGGCATTTTATCAATTTAAGTCAATGTCATTTCCCGCTTAAATGTCTCAAGACGTCTATATAATAGGGTAGAGTGTTAACACATCACGAAATATCCAAAGAACCTTCATACTTAAAGGAACTTTTGTTCTCTATTGAGGACACTAACTCATATAAGTCTCTGTTTAAATGTTATTATAAATGTAATACAATACAACACGTGGTGCTGATTGGCAATTTATTACTTCAATTCAACGTCGTTGTGATGGTTAGTGTCTAATTTGATTTGTTTACAAGAAAGAAAGGACATGACAAAGACGTGACAAAGACGTGACAAAGAAGTTTTAAAGCTAATTGTATGTTTGCCCTTTCAACGAACGATGAAACTTTCAAATTGGAAGTGTCAGGTTTAGCATTTGTAAGAATTCATAGTCAATTCATGGAGTATGAAGATAATATGACCCGTCCCACGAGAAAAGAAATATAATGGTCTCTGCGTAATGTATCGATCCAGATCAGCCGCGCAGGCTAATCCGGACCGACACATTTCGTCTTAGGGGCATAGAGGTAAAGAGTAATGATTCCTAGAACAGAAAGTCCACAGTAGGCGAAAAGTGTCTGTCCGGGTTAGCCTGCGCGGCATGTTTAGGATGATCTGGATCGATAGTTTACGCAGAGTCCACAATATTTTTCCTTTGGCGGGACAGCTCATATGTCGAGTTGAGTAGCAACCAGTATATACTCTTGTTAGTCGGTGCGGTTGCGCTGTTTTTCCCGACTCTACAGGCTTCACAAAATCGGTTCTAGCGATCAAAAGAATGTAAATGTGTTGACTTTGATCAACTGTGATGTTCACCAACTTGAAGTCACTAACAATGCAAGTAGTTTGATTGTTTCGCCTTCCTTTTGTTAGAAAACCTTGAATCGGACAAAAAATCTTTCTCAAGGAATTCACTACTTTTTTTCTATTACGATCTAGAATGATCGAAACAATATTAGCCGTACAAATGAAATGTTGTTTTATAATTCACCATTTACCTGAAATATTAAGTTATAATTTTGCTGCACCAAATACTTCATTATTGAACAATGAGATATTGCTTATTTGGAGAATTTTCCAATTTTCCTACAATATTTAAGTTGACATCAGCGTGCAAACGTGTCAAAATGGTCTATATCTATATCAAGAACATGTTTATTCCCAATTGGGGAATGTCTGATTAGACACTATTGATGGGTAGTCTTTCAAGAGCCTTGTTATTTCTAAGTCCCGTGCTGGTGCGATTTCAAAAAGATGTTTTTTTTTATTATCAGGAACACGCATGATTCACGTTTGACCATTTGGGAGTCTTATTTCGTCTGCGTAGAGGAAATACTCTTGTCAGCCTTTGTATAAGCACTGTCTCACCAAAGCTTACTTACACCGTCTTCCTACATTTTGAAGAGCCATATGTGTAGCCCTCTTAATTAACTTCTACACAACTTCATACGGAGATTCCACAAGACCCTAAATCGATATCGCCGGACACCCACTGTTGTTGACTCCGCTATGCTTAAAACATGTCCTTTGGGGCATAACAGACTCAACAAGAGATGCGACTCGCCAGACGCTGATCAATGTCACCCATGTTGTGAAAAAACGGCAGTGATCATCCATGATAATTACATGTAATTATATCGTAACGTATGGAACGCCACAGCTGTCTTATGTTGTGACATGTCATTTGGACATAATAGCATGTCAGTTACACATAAGAACACATAAGTTACACACAATATCATATACGTTAGGCATTATAGTGTGTAAGTTAAACAAACTAACATGCCAAGTAAACATACTAACACATACGTTAGGCAAATTATGAAGGAAAATAAACATACAAACATGACATATTACAACATAATAAACCGCTGTGGGGTTCGATAGTAACATGCCATTTTATTGTGACTTTCTTATTTGGTTCTCCTTTTTTTTCCAGACAATACAACGTCTATAAGAAAGTATTTACATTGCTTTGATCGTGATCTTAACGCTATAACAATTTAATTGAAATCAATGAGTTTGCATTTCAGTTATGTTAATCCTTTCGACGTCTTTCGAAAAAATTTAGTCCAACTTCAGGAAATGTCAATGAATGAAATACTATTGAAAACTTTAAGGAATAAATCACCATGAGCACTTTCTCACTGTTTTAACACGTCCTCTGCTACAGAAGCGTCAGAGAGTTGATGTACGTGGGAAAAGTTTAATTGTTTTGGCGCCATTAAAATGAAACTATATCTTATTCTCTGGCAGTTTGATAGTGTAAAATACCGTCTTACAGTATTTATCAAGTTCCAATTTACACATAAGACGGTTTCGTATCGTTCGAATGAACTGGTTTTGATGATGTGTATGTAATGATATGTTACAGTTGCGCGCAAGAAAAACGCCACACACTAACGTCTGATCAGGGTCTACACTGTTCTTCGGTTACTTATTGGATCTTAAATTATATTTATATAAGAAAACACAATTCCAATTTTTGATGTTATTATATTTTAAAAATTGTACTATGGGCTCAAAGTCTTTCTTTACAAATACGAAATATATACAAATACAAATATTGAATTGAAAATCTTTAAACTAGATTTCACCTTAATAAGAAAGAATGAATGTCTTGTCAGATCTTCTTATTTTTGGTTTGAATGAAACACGGTCTTTGTATTATATTGACTTAAACAATGTTGAAGCGATTCGTACTGCATTATAACCTGCGTTTGTCACTGCCATATTTCAAGGAGGCTGTAAAAATAATCAATAGTGACTGAAGAGGGCAATGTTTGTCTTGAAATATCGAAATTATATTGTTTATTTTCCGATTAGATTTCTAACGTGGGAAAAAGGGACAAGTTAGCAGATGGCTGGGTAATCCAAACTAATGAAAATCAGTGATTTTAACGAGATAAATTTTCAGTTGTATATTACATCATTACAGCTAGCGGATGAGTTATGTAGTGGTTTTGTTGTTCTACTTTCCTTGGCGGTAAACATTATAAGTGCATATGTATCATGGGACACTTAACCCTTTCACACATACAACAAATCTGCAGCAGACGACTTTAAAAACATGTGGATATATAGAACATCCCTATAAATTAGGGTAAATTTACTGAAAAAAGTTGAAACATTGAGCCAAAAGGAGACGAGCAATATCTTATTTGTTCAAAACGTTTTCAAACGTTGTTTGACTGAAGATGCGTCAGAAAGCGTCTATATGTGGGAAAGGGTTAAACTGCCTTGCTATAAAGATGGATTTGTAGCTACGTGGAAGAGCGTTCGCCTTCGGACTAATATGTTCAATGTTCGAGTCCTGGTCAGGTAGAGTCTTTAAGGTTGTAAAAATGGTGCAAAATAATGAAATACATAAGAAAAGCCTGACAACTTTTCACACTCTCAGACTGATGCGCAGTTCAAACACTACGGATTAAAACATTAGGCTACTAGGTCAAATACTGTACCAAATATGTAAATATTACGTCCCTGAAATATGATGTGTCGTCATTGAACTATGCATCATGTCGTACCACGTGGTTCACACGGCAATCATACATGTTATTGTATGTGTGAAATGTTTTATTTCGTTAGTCAAAATATAGAAATTTGTATATTATTACTTTATCTGTCTTAAAGTTATACAAGGTATTTAATAACCAAACACAATTGTGTTGCAGTAGCTATATTTGTCTTTGTATTGTCAACATTCGGTCTGGAGAGATATCAAATATCCATATGCCCATCGAAGAACAATATCAACCCCGATATCGCTATTGCAAAATAATATTCCCTATATATCATGTTGAATGTTGGTTGTTTTTTTGCAATTTCGTTTGAATGAAGTCTCTTTTGATCTGTATCTATTATAACAAGGATAAAATCACTGATTAGTGTCAGAGGCATGACAGATGGACGTGTCAATCATTTCGTAAATGTTTATATTTAATTACATCAAAAGATAATTAGGAGATACGAAACAAGGCAAAAGAGTACATTGACTAAACTGGCAGTGATACAAATCTAATTGAAATATTGGTGGATTGGATTTGTAATTTGTCACGCTATATAAGTCCCGGACGGTATCCGGGGAATAGGAATTGCGTACGATAACAGAGATTCGAGTTGTCATTTGAATTTGAAATGTGTCGATGGAACGTACGTAGTTTCTCTTTTGTCGGTTTGCCGTTCTCACTCTAGTTATCTTATTTAATAAGAAAGGCTAAAGATTGTAATGAAACGCTTTCGGTGGCAAAGGTATTTGAAGGCCTTTGAAAACAATGTAGATTCAGGTGTGACTGTTGTCTCCTGAAATCTGCATTGCTTGCCACTTTGTACCAAGTATATTGTTGGACGAACAATGGAGCGGTCCAATTTTCAACATGACAGAGTCGACTGTGTGAAATTCGGGAGTGAAAAAGTTAATCAAGTTTAATAAATAACAATAGGCCTTCTTTTGAGAAATATCGATGATGCGTGTGGTATAAGAAATTAAAGAATATCTGAAAAAAGCTTCTTGTTTACTGATAGGCCTTTTTTATTTTCTTATTTTGTTATATTTTAAAATGTATAACTTAATTCGCGACGAGGTTATATAACCTTATATAAACAAATTATATATTTTCTAGTGAAGTTTTTCCTATGTTAAATTACTGATTGGTCATATCATGAAATATTCTCTAGTTATTGGTCGTTCATTAATCTTTTCATCATTTCTCACATAAATATGCTTTTGGAAGCTACTGTGTCAGACTACGTTTGAAATAATTGACGAAGACATTTCTCACAATGAAAAACCCCCAGCTACATTTTAAGGTGCATTGGCGTACAAATTTGGTGCGGCTATGTTGTATTGTTTTGTTAGATGGTGTATATGCCATTTAGACAGACAGTGAAGAGTATGTTGAGATTATTCGTATGCACAAGATCATATGTGTCCCCTCTTTAATACAGATGCAATAAAACACACAACCCGGATCATGTATGTATGTACAAGCTCACATGAATCCCCTTTTAATACAGATAACATAAGACCAAATACCGCCAAATGCGGTTCAATAGTATTTAGTTTACCCCTGGGTAATTTACGGTTTACACATGACAAGAACACGTTTTGCTTGATGACAGGCATTTCCAATAGACTCTAAAGTAAACGATCTTCACAAGGGATTAACTGCTTTGGTAGATCTACAATTCGTTAAGTATCATCCTTTCCCACAGCACCAGACGATAGACGATTTTGAAAACGTCGAGGAGAAAAAGCTGAAAACATTGCGATAAAAGGAGAAATTGCTCGATTTGTCAAAATGTTTTCAAAAGTCGTCTGCTGCAAATGCGTCAAAATGCGTCTTCAAACGGGAAAGGGTTAACTTATCATGTACATAAACGACTTGGAACCAACGAATGATCTACGACCTGACATATTTCAATGTATGAGCCGTCCCGCGAGTAGTCCAACATTGTGGACACTGCGTAAAGTATCGAGCCGGGTCAGCCTAAGCATGCCGCGCAGGCTAATCCGGATAGACAATGTTCGCCTCCTGTGAATTTCTTGTTTCAGGAATCATTACTCTATACGAGACGAAATATGTCGTTCCAGATTAGGTGATCCGAGTCGAAACTTTACGCAGAGACCATAATGTTGGTTTTCTCGCTAAACCGCTCATATCACGATTATGTACCTGATACGTATTGGCTAAGTTTTATTCGCATGGACAATACGAGATATCCAAAACAATGTTACTTTACTTCATCAGCTTGATGCATCTGCACGACTTTTATAAGATATATGTTATTTAAGTATGGGTTCGGGTATGTTTGGATAGTCCATGATGTTGGTAATGACAAAGAGTTTTTAAAGGTTTTCACACAAAGAATAAGATATGTTTTCATGCAAAACTGGCATACCGATATAACGAAACACCAAAAGCAATACACTACACACATGTCAAATCATTGTTAACTCCCGAAAACTATATCAATACCGACATTTCTTATGTATTGAAGAAAACCTTGTCAAATTTGAGATGTTCTTAGCACGATCTCATGATTGAAAAGGGTAGGCACTTATCTATTGATCGAAATTTCAAATTTTGTCAACTATGTGAAAAAAAGGTATTTATGTCCTTGAAGACGAGTTTCATTTTTTCTTAGAGTGCAATAGCTATGAGGGGCTAAGAAACAAACATTTTAAAAAGAGATGGATGACACATAGATCTGTTCAACTTGTTTACTCAATATTAGAATGTAGCAATAAAGAAACTATTTATAAAGTTTCAAAATATCTTTACGATGCATTTTAGCTGAGAAAACATATTTTGAACGAATTAAATTAAACTATTTACATGATATGATATATACTTTTCATAGCAAAATACTTATCTTTTTGTTTCTTAAATATAAAGTACCACCCTGCAAACTTGAAATAAAACTTGAAAGGAAATTTAAACAAAAAGTAGAAAACGTTGAAGAAAAATGAACAACACATGTCCACAGGTTATCTATTACAATTTATGTCGTGTATATATATATATATGTCTTTCATCGAAAAGTTATATTGTGTTATCATGACTGGTCGAGGTTTACTGACACTCTTGTTAAATTATGTCATATTGTTGTATATTGTAATATGGGCCGGTGGCCTAAATACTTGGAATAAAATATACTTATACTTATACTTACTTACTTACAATACTTTAACAGGGTCACAATTTAATACGCTTCATATAATGTATGGGCTGTTTTAGGTACTTTTCTGTTCTTGGATGCTATCCTCTCAAGTTGATTGAGAAAAACTGCAAAGGCGAACATTATAGTGTTTAGTGTGGCACAATAAACATATTTATGTTTTAGGTGTGTGAAATTAGTAGTCAGTTGGTAATTGGTAGTTGGTTATTCAATCTACTACCAGAAGACGATTAAACAGCCAGCTAGCAGTTGGGTGTCCGCCATATTATCGAACCTATAGTCATGGGCGAATACCCAAACAGCTAGCAATTGGTTATTCAACAAAGAGTTAAAAGGGCAAACGTTAGTTATTCAATCTACTACCAGACAACGAATAAACAGCAAGCTAGTAGTTGGGTGTCCGCCATATTATCGAACCTATAGCCATGGGCGTATACCCAAACAGCTATAGCAATTGGTTATTCAACAAAGAGTTAAAAGCGCGAATGTTTGTTATTCAATATACTGCCAGACAACGAATAAACAGCCAGCTAGTCTGTTACTCTCGAGCTGATTGCGCAACAGGTGAACATCGTAGTGTTTAGTGTGTCACTATAAACAGATTTATTCCTGAAGAAAATATGTATGTCTTTAATTCTGACAGTCTAACAATGGTTAAAACATATTTTGACGCTATCGGCCCAATAGCCGTTTCCCTCATACAGACGCTTTCTGACGCCCCTGCAGCAGACGGCTTTTTGAAAGCATAGTGACAAAAGAAGAAATTGCTCATAACGACCAATTTTTCCTTTTGCCACAGTGTTTTCCACTTTTAGTCATAGGTTATCCATTAAATTATAGAGATTTTCTATTTTTTGACCAAATATATTCAATGGGGTCTGCTGCAGCATTGTTGTATGAGGGAAAGAGATATATTTACGAACACCACATACTTTAGTGTGGCATAATTCATTATAAGATTTATTCCCAAAAGAAAATATTTAGAATGGTGACATAGTGGCTAATAATTAGTCATGAAGTAACGGCATTTCTTAAGACCCGAATTTGTAGAAAGTGCATGTCTGAAAAAGAAAATACGTTTTATGTTCTAGTCCTAAAAGAACGGGGTTTAAATAAATCTGATGGTGTTATATAACAGAGCATTCCCATATTTTAAATAAATCTGATGGCGTTATATAACAGAGCATTCCCATATTTTAAATAAATCTGATGGCGTTATATAACAGAGCATTCCCATATTGTGAATAAATCTGATGGCGTTATATATAACAGAGCATTCCCATATTTTGAATAAATCTGATGGCGTTATATAACAGAGCATTCCCACATTTAAATAAATCTGATGGCGTTATATAACAGAGCATTCCCATATTTTAAATAAATCTGATGGCAATATTTAACAGAGCATTCCCACATTTAAATAAATCTGATGGCGTTATATAACAGAGCATTCCCACATTTAAATAAATCTGATGGCGTTATATAACAGAGCATTC
>JAUELF010243855.1:0-12372 GCA_031471495.1 Clinocardium nuttallii | reverse complement strand
AAAACCAGGAAACACATTAGTAGGTGAACTGGCCGCCGTGATATGACTGAGAAATTGTTAAAAACGGCGTTAAACCCCAATCAATCAATTGATACGTCCGGTCTACTCTACTTTAACATGTGTATCTTGGTATTGAGACTCCTCATTTTGTAGTGTGTAAAAAATTTAACACGAGAAAACATCTTCAGTTAGAGAAAATAACATTATAATGTGAACCTTTTTTTAAGTTTAAAGGATCCGTAAGAACTAATCTTTTAAATACAATATGTTATTTATATTGTAAAAACAATTTTAAATGATGCCTCTTTAAATAAAGATTTTATGACATGTTTAAGCTCTGATCAGAAATATATATATATGTATGTGAATTTTAATTGCAAAAAAATCAAGAAACATCATTTTATAAATAATATATTATATAGATAAGAACTTCTATTTTTATACAAAGTAATTGTGCTATATAGTTTTAATTGTATATATTTGGTCGTAATAAATACATATATATATGTCTTTACCAACAAACAGTTTGTAACATTTATTTACCTCTCTCTTGGAACCGCGATATACATTAATATAGGAATGGATATAGTTCTAGCAGAGAAACTCATGCTCAGTTAGATCGTGAGATTCTTCAATCGAGGGGTCGTTAGTTCGAACCATTGTTCGGCCTTTCTTTATTTCCGATGAATGTCATTGTGACTATCGTCATTCGTATTCACTAATGGGCTAAATAGTCTTCGTGTGGAGATAGCCAGTTGCCCGGGAAGAATGGTGTATGTAAGTTATGATGCGAGAAAGACAGGAAACAGACGTTAGGGGAACTGGCCGTTGTGATATAAATGATCAGCCATTGTAGACAGCGTTATTCTCAATCAGTCATTGAAAACCATCTCTTCAAACATGTCTAAGAAGAAAACCCTCTGTGACACATGCCGATCGAAAGCAGTGTAAGGCTACATCGATATATAGCACAATATGGCGAGATTCCAGAAACAAGTTAAAGCAATGTTCTTGTTTTTATACATACATACATTTCAATAGCATCGGTTAAAGTACATTGGCTTTTTGCCACAATGTTTTCAAACATATTCAATAACTAAACCTCAATTCTTTTGAGATTTTTAAGTTTAACTAAGATATCTTCAAAGTTGTCTGACTGCAGATTTGTTGCATGTGCGAAAGGGCTTAAGAGCAGATGATCCTAGAACATCGTAGAACAGATCTGCACCTTCACTGTCATCATTGGCGATAAAACGCATGTTATCAGCATGGTTTATCTCTAGTTTAACCATTATCCTTAAGCAACATTATCTTATTTAAGTATTCATGACTTTTATTGTCGTTTGCGAATAAAATGCCAGTATGTCTATAGTGTTGTCTGTCTATAGTGTTGTCTCTTATGTAATACTTCTTAGAAAGGACTTTCTACTTATTACTCATCACAGGTTGCTTAACCGAAGTCAAGGCAATTCACACAGCGACCGACTGGTTTTCAAAACCTTTAGATCAACCCTTTTTTCACTTACAGACGCTTTCTGGCGCAATAGCAGCAGACTACGTTTGAACACATTGTCACAATATTTTCAACTTTATTTAACAAGTAAGTTATCTTTTTTATGGAGACTTTTCAGGTTTTTGTTACCATGTTTTCAAAGCCGTCTGCTGCAGATTTGTTGTATGTGGGAAAGGGCTAATTACTCAGATTCAACGTTGGAAAGTAACTTTCGACGACCAATGTAGCAGTACAACCAGGCATCAACTTCGCTCATACTGGTCGTCAAAGATTGACCTTTTCGTCGCCTGCACAAATGAGCCGTCGCGAGAAAACCGACATTATGGCATCTGCGGAATATATCGACCAAGATCAGCCCGCGCTGTCCGTGTAGACTGATCCTGGCCGACACCTTTCGTCTCAGGGGGATAGATGTATAGAGTTATGATTCATGAAACAGAAAATCCACGGGAGGCGAAAAGTATCCACCCGGGTATGCCTACGCGTCATGCTTAAGCTGATCAGGGTCGACACTTTACGCAGAGTCCGTAATGTTGGTTTTCTCGCGATACGGCTTAAATAAGCACTATGAATAACACAGGGGAGATAACATATAACTCAATGCGATAGAGAAGCCATGATTGTCGAGTGTCGAAATGTATTATAGAAAAGAGCGTTTGTGTAATTTCAAAAGACGAAAAACGAGCACCCGTCCATGAATGTTTAAGTGTATATGCGGTACATTCTAGACGGCCTTGTATGCGGTGTCATCATATTTAATACACGTTCAGTGAGTATTTTTTGTCTGATTTAAATGATATTAAATTACATCATACGCCAATACTGTTCGGGTTCTTCAATATTCGTACTCCAGTCAACGGATCTATCCCTTTATCCACATGCAGACGCTTTGTTACGCATTTATAGCAGACGACTTTCTTTTAAATATATGTGACAAAAGGAAAACGGTCAATGTGTCGGTCGTATGCTGCAGGTTTGTTTTTATTGATAAAAGGTAAACATCGTTCTAGAAGAACGTCGGTACACTTATAAATAAGGCTGTTGATATAATAATGCAGATCGTCAACGTTTACTCCACAATAAAATAATTCTATTAAATGAGTCGAAAATTAAATTTTATTACAGTGTTTCACTTGAAAATCGGCTTTACATTTTCGTCGGAGAAGATATTTTAAATTTCCACTATAGCAATATAAGGCATAAAAGCCCCGTCCCCTGTCGGTCATGTTTTTGGATTTGATAGAGAGACACCCAAGAAACATTTCTACAATTATTTTTGAATATTGGCCAACCAGTTTGGGAGAAGAATAATTTTAAAGCTTTTTTCATTTGGTTGCCATAGAAACCAGAATTCTACATGGATCCCAAAAAAATGAAGAGTTCTGGTGAGGTCATTGAGAGGATGCTTTCTGTAAACTTTCACCCCAATTGACCCACTGGTTACTAAGGAGAATGTGTTGACGGATGCACGACAGACGGTGGCCATAGGGCGATCACAATAACTTACCTTGAGCCAGGTGTGCTAATTTTGTAAATAATAGCAATGTTGTTCTATTTTTAGCTAGCGTGTGATATTACTAACATAATGGGTATTTTTTTTTCTAACATGGCGGCTTAAGACAAAATTTAACCTCAAAGTAAGGAAATTACCACATATTATTAGTAGGTAAGTTCTGTGATTGTAAAGTTTTATATAGAGTAACTGTCATTGAGTTAAGTATGTCGTAGTTATCATCATCGAGCAAACACTATAAAACTGAGTCAAGAGTAATTCACTCAAATAAACTATCGCGTCCGGAAACGTTATTACTTTTGTTATGTCATCAAGAGATGTAATCCTGAAATAAAAGAACCCTGTTGGCTTAGTGCTGAGATTCATACCTGCAGATAAAACTTTGACGTGAAAGCCCTTTGGCCCTAATAAATTGACCAGTGAAAAATTTAAAACTATTGAACCAAACCGCTAATGTGTGGTTAAGTAGGCTGTATATAGTCGGGTTTAAGGGGACATTTTAACTGATCAGATTATTTCGTCCACCAGGAGTGATCTACAGGTGTTAAGCTTCATCAGCGTTCTCTTTTAACTTGATATTGTTAAAGATATTCAAAGGTAAAGCGTCGACCGCGTGACCAAAATGACCCGGATGCCCATGATTTCTAGAATTAAAGCTAACAATGAATTATAACTCGTATTCAGAATCAATCTTCCCATTCCAATGATGCTACATGTTTACTTCACAGACATGTTAAAGTCACAATGATGCTACATGTTTACTTCACAGACATGTTAACGTCAGACGATTCCAATGATGCTACATTGTTACTTCACAGACATGTTAAAATCAGACGATTCCAATGATGCTACATAGTTACTTCACAGACATGTTAAAATCAGACGATTCCAATGATGCTACATTGTTACTTCACAGACATGTTAACGTCAGACGATTCCAATGATGCTACATGTTTACTTCACAGACATGTTAAAATCAGACGATTCCAATGATGCTACATTGTTACTTCACAGACATGTTAAAATCAGACGATTGCTTACGTGTCTTATGATCATGTTAACCCTTTCCCACAAACATACTGCCGCTCTCTGATGCATCTGCAGCAAACGCCGTCGATTTTTGAAAACATTGTGCATCATAATGATCAATTCTGCTGTTCACATAATAGTTCAACTGTATCAAATAATTGTTCCTTCATTTATAAAGAGTTTCTATATTTTTGACCAAATGTTTTCGAAGTTGTTACAGATTGGTTGTATGTGGGAAAGAGTTAATAAATAATCGTCTCGAATATCAGACAGAAACGTGAATATATCACAAGGTGAACGTGTTCAGTTACACAGGATACCTTTTGAATGGATTTAATGTAGTGTTTTTGTCATATCACAGCGGCCTGGTCGCCTACTCATGTGTTTACAGGTTCTCCACACAACCGTCTCTCCAAGCGACTGGTTGCTTTACCACATATATTGTAAGCACATTGGTGGAAGCTAAATGACGCCTGTCGCGTTGAATTTTGTCAAATATCATAAAGAAACTTACATACTGGGCTACTGGGCTCGAGGTATTTTATACTTGGTCCATGTTGTACACATGCTGACGTTTCGATGCTTAGGATGAATTTTCGTGATAAAAGTTATCTGCTGTATATTTATTGTATGTGGAAAAGGGCTCAGTACTTCCTTTAAATTGTGATATCTATTTCAATCATCATCGAAGTGGTTTTGTTCCGTACGATTGTATCTAATTAAGCCAATAGCTAACAGGACAAAAGATCCCATGGACAAAAGGTCCCATGCCTTTTTTTGACAGGGTGGACAAAAGGTCCCACATCATTTTGACAGGGTGGACAAAAGATCCCATGTTATTTTAACAGGGTGGACAAAAGGTCCCACATCATTTTGGCAGGGTGGACAAAAGATCCCACTTATATATACATGTAGTAATATTTTCTGTTGTCTGATTGAATTTGGAAGATTCTCAAAATACATTTTATCTCTAAGTTTCTTATGGGTTAACCTGTACCACATGCAGACTCATTTTGAGTACAGTGTACGTAAAAAGTTCAAATAACAACACAATTTAAACTTTGGTTGCCTTTAGTTTAAAATAGCAGGTGATAACTTACATCTTGATACCAACTATCAAAAGACATGTTAAAGATAACCATCATCGCCAAGACTCACTCACCTGGTTTTAATCGAAGACACACTGTTTAACAAGAGGGCCAATGACACCTGAAAGCAAGTTACCGTGGTTGGGCCACTTTTTACCCCAGGGCTAAAATTTAACAATCCTGGTAGACTAGATGAAGCTACATAGCAAATATCAAAAGCCTGGACTTTCTACCTTTGATTGAAATGTGTCCGTTGGTTTATGAGGATATGATATTTGCAGTTAAATGTTAACGACGGACAAAGAAAGATCATAATAGATCAACTTGAGCCTTCGGCATACACATGCTAATATACATTTATTTATATTTCTTAATAGTTCAGTTAAATAAAATGATTGTCTTGATAGTGCTACTTTTAAAACAAAATCCAATATGCACAATAGTTGAGTAAACATGTATTCTTCTAATTTGCTATTGTCAATCCAGGGGTTGTGAGTTCGATCCCGACTCGGTCAACATTTTCCCGACATTTGACAGAAGTAACTGAAGGAACTTGACAGAGGGTCATCCAAGAAACATTTCTACAAAATTATTTGAAAATCGGCTCAACGCTTTCGGAGGAGAAGATTTTTAAGTGTTAACCATGGCCATATAAGGCAAAATAGCCCTGCCCTCTGGCGGCCATGCTTTTTGACAAATCAACATGGATTGAAGGAATCTGATAGAGGGTCAACCAATGACAATTTCAACAAGATTATTTGAAAATCGGCTGTACACTTTTGGAGGAGAAGATTTTTTAAGATTTCACTATAGCCATATAAGGCAAAATACCCCCGCCCACTGGCATTCATGTTTTTCAAGATAACGCACGACGGACACTTACAGCCGGTGGAGCTAAAACTTGTTGAAAACGGCGTTTAAACCCAACCAATCTATCCAATTTTCTCTATCAAAGTAAACAATTATTAAAGCAGAAGAAAAGGAACTGTTGAAAAGACACTTCCGCTAATATGGCCAAGTCATGCTGTGACAAGTTTGACCTTGACTTGACAAGATTGATCAATTATGATTTGGCTTTATAATTTATTCATTGATTGCAATTATTAATAGTATTCAGTTTGTGTGAAAGCCGCAAGATTCCCCTCAACATGTGTTACTTTATTGTTCCAAACCAGTACTCCACATACAACTATTTACCTTACTACAAAGACGTTAGAAATCTGCATAGTTCTTTGATATAATTTAGATTTCTTCTATTATTTTAACCATAGAATAATGAGAGTATTTTAAGTAGCACCATCTGTGGAAAAATGCAACATCTATCAAAATGAAAGAGTAATTGAAATCATGTAGATAACATGTGGAAAAAGGGAAAACTTATATTTATATGAGCACTTTATCCTTTGTATATGCATTTTAAAAGCCACCTGCTGCAGTGGCATTCAAAGTAATTTTCGTAAGAGAAAAGTTTAAATGATTCAGAGAGACATGAACATCAATTTTATACTGTAAATGTTTGGTTAGGTATGGAATTGAAATATCACAAAAAGACTGAATTTATTATTTACATTAAATACTTTTGGAGTTACTGAAATATTACTCATAATAAAAAATATCAAATTATAGAAAATCTCTATAATTGAACGTATGGAAAAACATTGTAAATTTTGTGCCCAAAGGAGAGTGTTTTCAAAATCATCGCTGCAAGGGTGTCAGGAAGTGTCCATATGCGGGAAAGGGTTAATTATATGAATTTGCGTTAATAATTATTTATGGTAAAAAAAAGAGATACAGAATAATATATTTTCTCTTTTGTATTTATGAAGCTGTCTTTTGCATTTGTTTTAAAAAGCAGTTTACAACAAGGAAGAGTTCATTTTAGTTACCTCATTAATTAATTTAACAACATGTTATATGGATGTCTACATTCAAAGACATTCTGTTTAATACATACGATTTTATAATATCAAGTTTTATTTTAGTTTTAATGTCAATTTTGTGAAGAGAAGCCAGACTAAATATTAAAAGTTTAATATATTGTGTGTTTAATAAGAATATAAAACAATATTGCTGCAGTAATTTAAGGAGCATGACACATATATAACAATGGCTTATAACAATGGCTGTCTGTCAGACAGCGCGCTTGACAATAAAACAAAACTTTGTTAGTTTATACTTATTTATTTTACATCGATTGCAAAACAAGCTTTCAGCTTATATTAATCACGCTCGGTGTCTGCTTCTTGGAGTTTTAACCAGTACTAGCGCCATTTGTGTGGATAAATCCCAAAGTCAAAACCCGCTCATCACGGGACTCGAAGTCGGGGCCTATGTTACAAGAGGCCGATGCTCTACCTCTACACCACTGTCTTCAACAAAACTTTGTTAGGAAACAGGCAAACCAAAATCCTTGACAGAGTTACCTTCTTTTGTCTACAGAGAGGGGTCATGACGATTAACACGTATTCCAAGTTGCATAGCAATATGTCACACTCGGCATCTTCATCATTCAATGTTAAGAAAGGTATTAGATTGAGTATATTCCAAATATGAAAGCCCTAACAGAAGTACTTATTGAGAAAAGGTTACAAATAAATGAATATGCCAACCTGTCATAAAACCACCCAAAATCATGTATTTAACCCCCAAAAGAAGGTCACACTCATCTTCAACATTCAATGTGAAGAAAGGCATACGATGTAACTATATTCGAAATATAAAAGTCCTAGCACAACTACTTATGAATGAAAATGCCAACTTGCCCTAACACTTTGACCGGACGCCGACGGAGACGGAGACGCTGATGCCGGGGCGAGATGTAAAGCTCTCAATATTCTTCGAATAGTCGAGCTAAAAATCCTATTTGAAATGATTATCAAAATAATTTGTTGCTAACTACTGCAATATATGTTTTTCAAAACCGAGGATAAAGAGATCTTAAATTTAAGTTAACAAATCAGTCACATATTTATAACTACATGCATGTTTCAAGAACAATAAATTATATCTGACCATGTTACCTTATTATATAAACAAAATCCTAGATGGATGCTCCAATAGAAGCAATAGCTCACATTCCTTCGCTTCCAGGTTCATTCTTGTAAAACGTACGGTCAGTTTCCAGCGTCACCAATGTTCACATCGCAATATGTTGATTGATATCAGGAAAGAACAAGCCACGCTGGGACGAAAGGTTTTATTGTATGTCCTGTTTAACAAAATTAAACAATTGTTTTTTCATCATGTGAGTGGAAAAGCATGGAAATCTAACCGTATATATATATATATATATATTCAAGGACGAATAAAAAGATTCACTTTTCAAGTGTCAATTCTTTTTTTTTTACGTCAAATGTCTATTTTAGGCATGTTTAAATCTTTGTTTCACACAAACAATTCGACTTCGTTCATATACAACTTGACATCAAATACAACAGAAACAATGAATTTAGAACTTATGATATCTTTGCCAAAATACACTTCCTGTCACTGTATATGCATGACACCATTACACTGAAGAACACTACATAATTTCTTGAGAGTAATGGGGATTGTATAGTTTACACTTTAGTTCTAGATTCCTGAAGTAATGAACATTATTTATATCTATAATAATAGGCCTAAGTTGTATGACCTCTTAGCTTGCTTCATCTGTCAAAGGTCTAAGTTTCGTAGCGAGCATAGGCAAAGTGTACAACACTATACCGATCCCTTAGAGGAGGGAATTGATAAAACCACCGAGGCCGATGACAGAGCATTTTATTTCATTAATAAAAAAACGAAAATCAATGGCGCACCACACATTTAAAATATTTTAATGTAAATCAACAGAAGAAATTAACTTCGGATGGATGTATCATTTTAAAGAACTATACTCCTGTGACGAAACTGATAATGTGGAAAATGCGGAAAGTGTCATTTATGCAGTGAACAATGAGAATGATCGATGTATGGCATGTAGTAACGAACTTGTTTTTACAGTAGAAGATGTTAAATCTGCCATCTTGTTAAAAGAATAAGGCTTTTGGTTACGATCAAGTTTATTTTTAAAATGTCATGTAGTTTGGTACAATGTTACTGCAGGCACCTGTGACTGCAGGTTCTAAGAAAACTATTCAATGCTATGAACGAATTTGCCTATTGTCCAATAAATTTGAAATGGGGGCCAATCACTACTCTTTACAATGAAGGAAACAAGAAGAAATAAGACCATAACTCGTACCGCGCAATTTCACTATGCGCCACGATCCTAACACTTTATGAAAAGTTGTTATTAAATTATATTAGTAGTGAAATTGAACTGAATAGTTCACAAGGCGGATTCCAAAGAAATTCAAGTTTCGCATGTTACTTAGACGTGAAACAGGCGTTTGATCACGTGAACCACGATCTAAGGTTGAAAAGGTTATACCGAAAGGGTATGTTCAAAAGGTTTATTAAAATTACCACGTGTTAATTGACAGAAATGTTTAGTTGTGTCAGATCGGACGGTATTGTATCAGCCTGGTTTCCGATCAGGAAAGGCGAGAAACAAGGACAAATAATCAGTGCATTAATGTACTTAATATTTATCAATGATCTCATGAATGAATTAGACGTTACTGATGACTGCTTTGAACGAAACCGTATCAAATATAGTGTTGACGTCATTAGCAAAAAGGGGTCTACAGAGACTTATATGTGAGGTGTGTTATGAAAACTCTATAACTCATGAATACTCATTATACAATCCCTTAAAAAAGTAATTGTGTATAATAAAAGTTCTTTTGAATATAAACACAGACAGCGTAAACGATATTTCGGGTGTGAACAGGGTTGAAGAGGGAGATAGTTTTCTCCATTGAGTGTCATCAATGAGAAAAACATTGTCGCTTGATCAATCAGTGCAAGAGTGTTGTTTAAAATTACGATAAAGATATTTTTGTTTAATGACTGTGGAATAAGTCGTGAATGCATGCATCCACTTTCCTTGAAGCACATTTATGAAACGATAGTTTTATCGAAAGCGCTTCATGGAAGTGAGCTATGGAATTGTTGAAGTGCGACACACCCGAAAAACATTGAACGTACACATACACAATATATCAATCATATTAAGAGAATGCCACGCACAACCCCGTATGTTATAGCTACGGGTTGTCTAGCCAGTATGTCATTATAATGTTATATTGATAAAAGGAACTTTATCATTTTAGGTTATCTATTTAGGTTAGATACAGAAAAACGAATTAAAAGTATGTTCAAATTAAGACTTCAGTCCTTCATGAATTATGCCGGATATTTTCCGCATATTAGGTAAAGTACGGCTTAACTGGCGAATTAATGGAATTTCCAGCTCACTCCACTGTCCCAAACAGTGCCTCATGGAGGAAACTAGTGAAACAAACTGTGGTACATGCAGTGGAGAAACAAATCTTTTCAAACATTTAAAGCAATCCTATTATAAGTAACTTTAAGTATATTCACAGTGAAGTTATACCAGGTAACATATAGTACTTCAGTAGAATACATCGCAATCAACTGACACTTTGTTAGACAGAAATACATGTTGTTTTCAGACTGTTTTCCAGATAGAATGATATTTTTTTTCACAGTGTAAGACAAATACTTTTTGTGAAGTAACGCACTTGCTGCTTTTCTGTCCAGTTACTAAATGTTTACATGAAGAACTGTGTACAACATTGTTATCGACATTGGGAAAATGTAATATCCTTATGCTTACCAGCATCGCTTCGCAAGAACAAATTATGGATGTTTGTGTTTCAATCTCAGTGATGAATCGAGAATCGTTTGCTTCAAACCGTGTGTAAGATATATCCATATACTAGCTAAAACCCTTTGCGTTCATGCATAACAATACAAATGTGTGATTGCTATAAACAGGGAATTGCTAAACCAAGGTGGTGTTTAGCACAGATCGAACTGTTAATATTAACTCCACCCTTGGTGAGACTATTTATAAATATGGCATTACTTCCAGTGTGACAGAACATATTGTCAATGTGAGAAAAATACTATTACCCGGGGCGAAACTACAATATAACTTCACATATGAATATACCGTTTAACAGTATACTATTACATTGCACGCGTGTTTCAACGGTGACATTATTGTTTAAATGACGTCATGCGCGTGCATGACCAGCATTTTAAACGCGCGTGCCATGTAACAGTACACTGTTAACCTGTCAAACACTTACTGTTAGCATGAGACTGTAACACATTGTCCATGATGAGTATATGAGATTTTAACATTACAAAGTCACGTGAGGTATATTACATTTCTCTGTCTATCAGTTCATCACACTTCTGTTTACCGCTCACTAACAGGAGTTCAATAGAACCAAGAGTGTTCAGCACTAATAGGATAGGTTATCTCTATTGGTGTGTAGGTCATTGGGTAAAGGTCACAGGAACCGTTAAGGACAATTTTTAAAAAGCTTTGAACCAAAGTCTTCAAACTTCACAACATTTCGGGTTACTTGATCAAGGTCACATGGACGTGTAAATGTCGAACATGGTTTCACTCGATACCTCAAGAATCGAGAGTCTTCAAACTTCACAACATTTCGGGTTACTTGATCAAGGTCACAGGGACGTATAAATGTCGAACATGGTTTCACTCGATACCTCAAGAACTGAGAGTCTTCAAACTTCATAGGATCATCGGACTCCATGAAAAGATTACCTTTACTGAAATTCGGTTTAAATGCCATGGTAACAGCGGCTGTAAATGTCTGCCCAATACCTCAAGAACCTTTTATTCGAGAGTTTTTGAAACTTCACAGGATTGGACTCCTTGAGCAAATAACCTCTTCTATTTTTGGTGTCACCGAGTCAAAGATCAAGGTCACACGGGCCGTGAAAAGCATATCTGCTTCCGCTGAATGTCTAGAGTTTTCGACTTTTACAGGATGATTGGTCTCTATGAGCAGATGATCCTATTGTTTTTAAGGTCTCTTGGAAAAAGGTCAAGGTCAGAGGGGCCGTTATGCGACTTTTTGTATACATGCACATACATTGGTTATATTTATTAATACGAACGGTGACATTTTCTGAAAATTTTCTTGGCTTCATCAGTAAGTATATGTATATATTTTACTTATTAGCCGTTCCACAAAATAACCAATAATAATTGTGGACGCTGCGTAAATTATCGACAGGATCAGCCTAAGCATGCCGCACAGCCTAATCCGGACACACACTTTTCGCCTCCTTTGCATTTTCTG
>JAUELF010243844.1:0-12374 GCA_031471495.1 Clinocardium nuttallii | reverse complement strand
AATGGGAAAAATCGCCCGAAAGAATGTTCGCCTCAACCGGGTATCGAACCTGTGACCTCCAGATCACGAGTCAGATGTGCTACCAACTGAGCTACCCGGCCGGGCCTTTGACAAACATAGAAATTGCTTATTATGAGCAATTTTCCCTTTTGCCACAATGTTTTCAAATGTCCTCTGCTGAAGATGCGTCCAAATGTCTGTATGTGGGAAAGAGAGTCGACTGCATTGAAAACGGTTCAGCAAACAAAATGTTAAGTAGAGTTGTCTCAGGACTGTGAATATTTAATGCACAACTTGAGAACATTTGGTTAAGGGAAATTGTTTGAAAAGGAAATACGGATTGTTTTAAGTCATTAATTTCTCCTTTTCCAATGTATAAGAAGCATACAAAAAGTGTCTTTATCAGAAAAAAGGCTTAATGCAATAATTACCTGAACAAGTAGAAGCTCCCCAAATTTCGAGAAGTAATTTTTTAGATCCTCCTCTGTGCTTTTCCATGGTAGGCCCAGGACTATCAAATCACTACATTTCTTTTCAACCCTTTTATTCTTTGGTGTTAAAATTCCCCAATTGGTAGCTTCCTCTCCCTTTCTCTTGTTATCTTAAAAAAATGAAGAAGCTTTGACATAGGAAAATAAGACCTGAATTACTTTAGTTTACAAAAGATTTTCAATTTATTTGCCAAGATGTTATCAAAGTTGTCTGCAGGAAAATGTGTTGTTTGTGGGAAAGGGTTAAAAATTGACCCACAATTTAGTAATTGTTTTGAATCCTTTTCTTTTGGAAATGGTTCACCAACTCAATTATAAATTGTACAACAGTATTGTTGATCCTGGTCACAAATTTGTAAAGCCTATTTTCCTGTACCAATGCTTCAATATAAATTACAATATAATTATAATAATATATCTGTATAGCGATTGCATTTCAATGCAAGATCACATTTTAATGCAGATGACTTTTGAAAACATTGTGGCTAGAAGAGAAATAAAGCATGAAGGCCTATTTCTCATTTGGAGGCTTTCAACTCGATTCAAATGATATTTTCTGTACAGACGACAGTGTTTTATAGTTTTGCCTAGTTTGCCTAGGTATTTCTGTTTCAGATTTGCTGTATGTGGGAAAGGGCTTGAGAATCAGATGAGAACACATTCAATCTGAACTCCGATAGTGAGAGGTATTATATAAGATGTTATAGTGTTTTATCACCATCAGTATTGTATAAGATTTTATAGTAATTTATCAAATTTGATAGGCAAGTTCTTTCATATTTAAGGTTTAATGAAATATTAAAAATTAAAAGAAAGTCATTGAGATTAATACTGCATGTCACCTGTTCATCTTGAATTAACCCTGTCACTCATACAGATGTCTCCCCAGCAGACGACTTTTGAAAACATTGTGGCAAAGGTGAAATTGCTTATGATGAGCAATTTCACCATTTGCAACAATGTTTTCAACCCTAGTTAATTACTCAACTGTCATTAATGGAGATTTTTCACATATTTGAAAATATGTTTTCAAACAGTTAAATTCTCTATATCGGCAAATATTAATTGTACTACAAATTACAAGTATGTGGTTTGTGAACATGATTCATATTCATAATATATGTGAATCTAATGAATCATGGCTAAGCCAATCTTTTTGATAACTTTTATGCTGGATAGAAATAGATTATGACAATTGACTAAAAGAGACTAGATCACAAAAAAAATCTACTAGTTTAAAAGTGTAATGAAACTGAAAGTAACTGAAACAATAACATTATTGACAAAGGAGCAACAATGCAACATCTCCTTCTTTTCCAATTATGTTTTTTAAAAAGCAAAACGAAGGAAAGCACACTTGTCAATAGAATGTGCAAGATGTGGAAAAGTCAGCACGTCATCTGGGACTTCCAAGAATTATGACCAGGACTTCAAAAATTAAAACAGGAAGTCCTAGTCCTGCAGGACTTCCTGTTTCAAAAAGCTAGTACACTGAAATTAATGAATAATCACACTAACATATTTACCAAAACCAATTATGTTTGATGCAGTCAGAGGGTCAAAAAGTCTTCATAATCATACCTCCCTATGTGGTTCTCCGACTAGACAGACAGGAGACAGAGGATGCAAAAATAAAACACTTCTCTTTTTGCTACAATGTTTTAAACTGTGTATCTTTGTTCTAGAATTTCATGTTAGAGGGACATAGCTAACATAGGTTATCTATTGAAAATGGCAACATTTTTGTTTAATTGCTCGATGACGTTTATTTCGAAAACAGAATGCACATTGTGTATTTTTGCCTGACGATTCAAAATCTGAAGATGGGACACTTGCCTTGAATCTTACACCTACCTTTAGGAAAAACGACCTGGTAAACATGGACACCCCAACATTTTTCCGGAGGATGTAGTCGGCCATCACAGAGTCGCACCCCCCGGAATCCGCCAGTTTGTGGATTTTTGTATTTTAGGCCGCAAGCGTTTGGGAACTGCCCTGACAGGGTACTTAGGAGTAGTGTGTCGTCTTCCTCGATAGGGATTTCTATTTCCACTTCATTCTCATCGTCATTTACCTGAATATATTTTGTCATTTTGATTTAATCATTGATTATAGGAACAGAGGAGGATATGCAAAATCACTTCCGAAAAACAAATATGGCGACACGCAATATTCAGACTGGTTCACACTATAGTGCATGTAATTAATCAGTGATTTGAAGCGAACCTAGCGTCCAGTCTATGTTCGGCGATCTATTCGAATCACTTTTACTGTAACCGACACCCTTGCATATTTTAAAATTACCAATTGTTTTTACAATGATGCTAACCTTGATATAATGTAAGGAACACACTTTTGGAAAGCAAGTCAATACATGGTCACAAGATAAACAAATATTTTATTGAAGAACATTAAGCAAAGCTCCAGAGTGCAATATAATAGTTTGTGCGACGATCTTTCTTATTTAGGCCAATATGATCAAATGTGCGGCTAAATATTAGGGTCTACCGAATTTTACACGTAGATGATTTAAAAGGGCAATTGCAACACATACAATAGTTACTATCTAATTAGTTAGTACCAGCATAAAACAAAGACAATGTATGTTAAAATGTTTTCGCTCTCCTGTCCTCACTTTGTTCTGATTTACAAGGTCAACATATTATATATAGGCCTTCTTCATTCCAGAGACCTAAGATAAGTCCATGTTTATTCTCAAACTGTTTATTTATCTATTGTGATATTGTACAACTAATTCGACCCGGTTCTCCGTATCTTATTGTTGTACATTTAATTTCTTCTATTTTTGGATAGTTACTGGTTGTCCAAGAAGTTGTGGTTGTAGCCAACGCGACATGTACACTTCGTGTCTAATCACCGATGATAACCAAGGAAAACGCGTTGAATGATCTATGGTTAGTAGTATTCTTTGTTTGATTGAGATGACATAGGTCAACATATATTTAAACATGGTTTGTTCGTTTCATTTGGGTTTCATGACGTTATCAGCATTATTTCAGTTGCATCACGGTGACAGTTCATTTATTCATGATCTCGACTAGGAAATGTGCCTAGCCCAGGGGCACTCCACCATGAACGCCGCGACTAGGTATCGGACCTGAAATGCCCGGTTTCAAATCCCCAACGCTAACCACTCTGATTCCTATAGTTATACTTAGGAAGACGGCTCAATGAAGTCGAACATAGGTGGGCACGGTACCTACATAATAATATTATAACTCACGAGCACTGGCCGATTAACGTATTGAGAGTCTAGTCAATTCAAGTTTATGGGATGGCCATATCTATGTTGTGAGAAATTGCTGCCAGACCCGTTTGCCGATAACGTGATTGCAATATTTGAAAATATGTGTGAATATTTTTGGGGCAATAAACTATGTTTCTAGTAAAGTAAATAATGTTCACAATAATGCAAGGTATGATGATGTGTATCGATATTGTCCTATATGCATATTGGTGAGGCTTGGTATGGATCTCTGCATATCTGATACATGTTTAGGTTGGTCACCTCCCCTGATATCTGATTAGATTGGTTACCTCCCCTGATATCTGATTAAATTTGTTACCTCCCCTGATATCAAATAGAGGCACCAGTTTATTAAATATTTATTTATGCACGGCGAGGTTAAACAATTCATTAACCGACCAATTTACTATAGGTAAGACATGTGTTTCAATTGTTTTAAATCGCCCAAGATAAGGTGCGTGTAGTTTAAATGAAAACACGAATGATTGCGTAAGAGTAGGATTATCTTTCATTGATTCTGTAAAAAGCCTCGCCTTACCCCCGCCTTATCCCAAAAACCGACAAGGAAGCCTGACAATTTACAAATATAGATACACAACAAGAGGGCCATGATGGCCCTATATCGCTCACCTGATTTAATAGAACTTTAATAGTTTTCAAGGTTTTAACCCTTTACATAATAAGGAAAGTAAGCTCCGCCCCCTGGCGGCCATGTTTTCAACAAATTGGAATAATTTGAACTTAGTTCTTACAGTTACCCAATGAACATTTGTACCAAATTATCTTTAAATCGGGCCAGTACTTTTGAACAAGAAATGTTTTAAAGTTTTAACAATGCACATATAAGGAAACAAGCTCGGAAATATTTGAACAATCTTGGTAGAGGGTGCCCCAATTAAGGAACATTTGTGCAAGATAATTTTCAAATCGGGCCAGTATTTTTGAACATTTTTTTTTTTTTAAAGTTTTGGTTAATTTCCCATTTTTTGTTGCCGTGGCAACCAAAGTTCTGCATGTAATATAATTCTTTGAACAAGTTTGAAAGAGATCCATCCACCCAAGGAACATTCCTGTAAACTTATTTTGAATTTGGTTAATTGGTTTAGGAGGAGAAGTCGTTTGTAGGAAAATATGAACGGACGACGACGACGACGACGGACGGCGAGCGATCGCAAAAGCTCAGCTTGCACGTTGTGCATAGGTGAGCTAAAAAGCGTCCGATCACTATGAGTACGTACTTTATTGCAGAGCTGTCTTTTATGTATTATGTACATACTCGGCACCTTTAAAATATTGTATTGTATAACCCATCTGAAGCAGACGACTGGCATGGATCTTGAGGCGTTATTGTGACAATCAAATATAAAGACTGTATTGTGTTAACAAGCTCTCATGAATATCTAACTACTGTATAAGTTTGATTGAGATACAATCAAATATAAAGACTGTATTTTGTTAACAAGCTCTATTATAGCAATTTTGGCAATTTCAAGGGCCATAATCCAGTCATGCATGGGCGGATCTGGCTGGTTTAAGAAAGGAATCGAGCTCTCATGTTTTTTTAACTACTGTATAAGTATGATTGAGATACAATAACAAAGAAAGACTCTATTGTGTTAACAAGCTCTATTATAGCAATTTCGACAATTTCAAGGGCCATAATCCAGTCATGCATGTGCGAATCTGGCTGGTTTAAGAAAGGAACCGAGCTCTCATGGATATTTAACTACCGATAGTTTGATTGAGATACAATAAAAAATAAAGACTGTATCGTGTTAACGAGAAATTATTCACAGACGCACGGACAACGGACGAATCGCCACGACATAAGCCCTTCTGGCCTTTGGTCAGTAGAGCTAAAAACTGTAAATCTCGAAAAAAAAAAAGTTTAATTATTAAATAGAGTTTGAAAACATCGTTATCACTATTATTTAGGAAATACTTATCTCTTCAGCACCTGCGATAACATGAGAGATAAACGCCGAGATTACGCAAAAGGGATGGCTCCGAGTCGTAGGTTGTGGGAGATCAATAGTCGACGACTTGACATTTTTTCTTAACAGCAATGGTTCTAAAAATGTGTTCACATGGCATTTACCGCATTTTGATTTTTAGACAATAATTATTTGGCGCTTCGAAAAGTACAACATGGGTATAAGCTGGCAACAGTATATTCATTTTTAAAAGATATTCCACAGATCATCCACTTTCATTGACATTATATACGATCTGCAACTACCAAGATATCTCTCTGAACCCGAGATGGTGTTCAGATACGGAGAGCTGATATAGAGAGACAGATGTGAATTAATTCAATGCCGTATTTACTATTATTGTAAAAACACTAGTCTAGATTCCAGTCTCAAAACGATGAGGGTCTTCGAATTTCGAGTGAAAATGGGCATTTTGATTGTAAATAGTTCGTTATTGAGAGTATAGAAATTTGATCGAGTTTTTTTTTTTACTCTGCATTGAAAGTGTAACTATGTATAACATAGAAGGAAATATATGTTGTTATAGCGATACATGGCTTTGTATCGTCTACTTGGAGAGCGAAGAAATTGGCATCTCTCTAGACATTCGGTATTGCGAGGTATATTTTCCCCACGCCTCGTAGTAGGCCTACACTACAAAGTCTGGTACGCTACTCCAACATAATATTTCATATTTTATATAGACGTATTTCTCTCTCGCACCAGCAATCCCCACATCGTTATCCCCAAGCAACTAGTCACAATAACTGTTGTCACTCATCGGAAATAATGAATGGCTAATCCAGGATTCATACTTACGACCCAACACGAGATCCATCAGGGCCTATGCTCTACTGGCATGAATCTGGCTAGTTTTCGAAAGGACCTAAGCTGTCATCAATATTTAACTTCCATCTAAGTTTGATGAAGATCGGAAAGTAAATGGTGGCTCTATTGTGTTCAACAGCTCTATTATAGCAATTTGGACAATTTCAAGGGCCATAATCCAGTCATACATGGACGGATCTGGCTGGTTTTCAAAAGGAACGAAGCTCTCATCAATATTTAACTACTATCCAAGTTCAGTGAAGGTCAGGTAATAAATGGAGGATCTATTGTGTTCACAAGCTCTATTATAGCAATTTTGACAATTTCAAGGGCCATAACCCAGTCTTGCATAGGAGTATCTGGCTGGTTTCCAAAAGGAACCAAGCTCTCAAGGATATCTAACTACTGTATAAGTTTGATTGAGATACAGTCAACATTAAAGACTGTATCGTGTTAACAAGCTGTATTAAAGCAATTTTGACAATTTCAAACAAGGGCCATAATCCAGTCTTGCATGGGCGGATCTGGCTGGTTTTCGAAAGGTACCGAGCTATCATGTATATCTAATTACTGTATAAGTTTGATTGAGATACAGTAAAAAAATAAAGACTGTATCTTGATAACAAGCTCTATTAAAGCAATATTTACAATTTCAAACAAGGGCCATATCCCAGTCTTGCAGGGCGGATCTGGCTGGTTTTCGAAAGGAACCGAGCTCTAATGGATATCTAACTACTGTATAAGTTTGATTGAGATACAATTAAAACGGAAGACTGTATCGTGTTAACAAGAAATTGTTTACGGACGCGCGGACGACAGACAAAACGCCACGGCATAAGCATAAGCCAGTCTGGCCTCTGGCCAGTAGAGCTAAAAACCTATAGCCCTCGCCGTTACAAACTGAAGAAGCATGTCATGAAGGAGAATGAAGTGAAACTATGATTTTTTTTATAACATATACATATTTTATTTACGTATGTATATACATATACATGCATCTTGTAATACAAACAAATCAATACACAATAGCAATTGGCCTTGTAAATGTCTAACGGTTTTACGCATATTAACAGTATTTAAGATATGCCATGGCATAAATACTTTTTCCTATGATCCCCGGGTCTTTTACTAGTACTGACACACAGCGGTTAGTCGCACACACTTTCAACCGACAAGGAGCGAACCAAACTGCTTGCAACGTCATCGAGCACATGTGTGTGTAGGTACTTTGTGAGCTAAAATAAATCTTCGGACAAAAACTATATTTTCAAAGCGCATACATCGGAGTAAGCACCTGCTTTCCATTTAACCCTTTCCCCATACAACAATTTTGCAGCAGACGACTTTGGAGCAGTTTTTGTTAAAACAATTAGAAAATCTCTATAATTGAATGGATAACCTATGACTAAAAGTAGAAAACATTGTGACAGAAGGAGAAATTGCACGTTTTGAAACAGCCGTCTGCTGCAGAGAGCGTCTATATGAGGCAAAGGATTTAAATGATAGCAATTTCCTTTAGTCAACCCTTCAGAGGTGGTCATCCTCTCGAGTCCAGTCATATACATGTGGATTCAAATTGGTAAACTCATCTGTATGTGGTGGCACGAGTTGATCAGCCGGGTGTCAATTAGTCTGGTTCCCGACTTCCTTTACATAGTAATAAGGGGAAGGAACTCCAGACTAGGTGTCAATTAGCCTGGTTCCCGACTTCCTTTACATAGTAATAAGGGGAAGGAACTCCAGACTAGGTGTCAATTCACATCATCTACTGGAGAAGTTGTATTACACCAAGACAATTCATTGCTTATATAATACAATGGGGACACGTTCTAGAGAAGTTGTATTACACCAAGACAATTCATTGCTTACATAATACAATGGGGACACGTTCTAGAGAAGTTGTATTACACTAAGACAATTCATTGCTTACATAATACAATGGGGACACGTTCTAGAGAAGTTGTATTGCACTAAGACAATTCATTGCTTACTACAATGGGGACACGTTCTATTGCAAAAGTTTATCCCAACGCTTTGGTACGGTTTTCACGTCTTACAAACGAAGATATATAAAATAATATATGTACCGAACTTCAACGTGTCGATCAATGTGTGGCATCAAGAACACGGGTTTGTTTTAACAATGTTTTTGCCGATGTGCAATGGTCCTATATATTTTTTTAAACGAAACGTCAATGGACGGACGTGTTTTTAATATGTTAAGCTTTCATACCGTTTAGCTAAATGTGAATCCCTTACCTTCATACAGAAATTCTACAGCAGACATCTTTTGAAGCCATCTAAGCAAATAGGTTGAACATATCTTAAATTGAAAATATTAAGCTTGAATCTCGAGGACAGGGATATTTGTCTACGAATGTTTATTTTGTCAATGGCTTATTTTTCATGGCACAAATGATGTTTCATCTTAGCCTTATATGACAATTTTAACAGTACTGTTGGCGGATTAAACAGAACGGTTTCAAAGACATAGTAACGTATACCTGTAGCATTCATCGCTCGCTGGAGGTTCTAGACGCAGGGGATATTATTTGCATTTCATTTTAAATTTATTTTCACTTCTGGAAATGATTCTCGACCTTATTTTCGATGTTCATCGTACGCATTTTGCGATGAAAGCTTTGTCAAATTGGTTCGATTTAGTATATATATATGCCCGCATTTAAGTTGCTGTAGAATTCGCATGGTAAATCTTTATATCTTACGTTGAAGTCACATTCATTGAAGAAACATGCGATGGCACAATATCGCGCACAGTTTTATTTTCAAACGGCAGCTCCTGAGCAATATCCACGACATTAACTTTCTTTAAAAGAAAACAATCGCAAACTTGGCTTATAAAACGTTTCACACAGTCTCCGGCTAAGCAAAAACAGGCGCGTTCTTGTCTATGGTTGTGTTTGCAAGACATTTCTGTTGATTCTTTGATTTCTTGTCTATGGTTTTGTTTGCAAGACATTTCTGTTGATTCTTTGATGTGTTCATTACGGTACATTGAAGGAACAACATTATCGGTAATCGTAAAGTAAATAAACATGCATAGCTGGAAGTTCTAGACGCGTCAACACCAACATGTCATTCACAACGATTGTTTCCTCTTCGATGTTCATCGTACATGTAAGCGTTTATATTTTACGTTGAAGTCACATTCATTAAAGAAACATCCGATGGCATATCATATCGCGCACAGTTTTATTTTCAAACAGCAGTTCCTGAGCAATCCACGACATAACTTTCTAAAAAGAACACAATCGCGTGCTAAGCTTATTGAACGTTTCACATAAAGTTTCCGACTGCGAACAAAAAAGGCGCGTTCTTGTCTATTGTTTTGTTTGCAAGATATTTCTTTTATTTCTTTGTTTTACATGTAGATTTTTCCAGTACTGTACGGTACATTGGGGGAACACAACTATCGGTTTCATACACATAGTAGGGTAGAGTTACCTAAACATGCATAGCTTGAGGTTCTAGACACGCCGACACCCAACATGTCATTCACTACGGAAAGTGATTCTCAACGGGGTTTTCCCCCTCTTTTATGTTCATCGTACACGTTTTCGATGAGAACTTTGTGTCGTTGGCAAATTGTTTCGATTTATTTTATATATGTGTCTGCATTTAAGTTGCTGTAGCATTCGCTTGGTAAACGTTTATATTTTACGTTGAAGTCACTTTCGCAAACTTGGCTTATAAAACGTTTCATAGTTTCCGGCTACGAAAAAAAGCGTTGTTGTCTAATGTTTTGTTAGCATGACATTTCTGTTTGTTCTATATGTAAATGTACACTGGAAGAACAAATTAACGATTTCATAAACATAGTAGTGTAAAGGACTTAAAACAAGCATAGCTGGAAGTTCTAGACGCGTCGACACCGACATGTCATTCACTACGAAAAGTGATTCTGAACGTTTTTTCTCTTCGATGTTCATCGTACACGTTTTGCAATGAAAGCTTCGTGTCGTTGGCAAATTGGCTCGATCAATTGTGTAGGTGCCTGCATTTAAGTTGATGTATAATTTGCTTGGTAAACGTTTGTATTTTACGTTAAGGTCGCATCCATTGATGAAACATCCGATGACATAATATCGCGCTCAGTTTTATTTTCAAACGGCAGTTACTTCATTTAGCAATCCACGACATCACTTTCTAAAAAGAAAACAATCGCGAACTAAGCTTATAAAACGTTTCATAGTTTCCGGCTTTGAAAAAAGGCGCGTTCTTGTCTATGGTTTTGTTTGCAAGACATTTCTGTTGGTTCTTTGTTTTATATGTAAATTTTACCAGCACGATGCATTTATTTTCAAACGGCAGTTACTGAGCAATTCACGACATAACTTTCTAAAAGAAAAACAACCGCAACTTTTCGTCTGCTTTTCTCTCAGTTGAAAAAGGGGGCATAATTCAATAATTAGTCATGTGACTTGGTATAGACATGCGCATTGTTCCCAGAAACATGTGTACCAAGTGTCATTTGAAATATAGAACGGTTGTTTTAGTTATCAGGTAAGGTTCAAGTTTTTTGACGACGCCAATGGTATCATAATACCCCGCGCTGTGTTTTTCATTCGAAAAATAGACGAGCTAATAAAAAGAAAACATACTACGTGTGTTTTCTAAAATATATTTTAGAACGGTTACGTAGACAGTTTCATTCTCGAAGGCAACGACACTAACCAAACGAACAAATATAGTCACAATAAAAAAGTTAAGTTTCTGTCCATTTTGAATTATTGCAAATTTTAGAACGGTAAAATTAGCGGAAGAAAATACCGGTTTCACCGACGTGGAAGCGTACAGTAACTAAACACGCATCGCTCGAGATTCTAGACGCCCCAACACCAATATGTTATTCACAGAAGATATTGTAAATGTGAATTTATTTTCAATTTGGTAAGTTTTTATGTTCTCGATTTTGATCTTTCTCTTCGATACTTATTACTGACATTTTGCGACGATAGTTTTGTGTCGATGGGTAAACATTTATTTTTAAATGTATGTACTATTAAGAAGTGAGCTGCCACATTTATGAAAGTATACCCAGTTTCATAGTGCAATTAAGTTACAAAACTACCTATACTCGACACTAGTTTAAAGAATCATCTCCTTACACACATACTCGTAAACGGCAGCGTTATACAAATGCAAACATTCGCGGATCAAGTGTTTATAAACGTTTTATACTTTGCGTGAATCTCTAGGACAGCAGCGAAAAGTTACCGGATTAGTCAACGAAATATAAACCACGCCCATGTCGATTTTGTTAATGGTTTTTACGTTCATATAATGTTAATTTTATGTATTTTGTCTGTATCAAGTTTGAAGATTTATAATGGTTGATTGTTCATTTCGAATATTTCAAACAGACCATTTGTGTACCAATTAGATTTTCACGGTGCAAGTGTTTTTTCTATAGACACGACATACAACAAATTGTGAGCATCATACCAGCTGGTCTCAACAAAGTACATATAACCAAGTCATTCGGAGTAGCTCAATTTGCGTGATGCTGTAAAAAGTTTACCCTCAATCGTAGGATTAAATCTTCTCGAAGGAGTAAACTTACTTATCATATACATACAGCACAGACCGTGATTATACTTTTTACTGAATATAATAAATATCAACGATAAACTCCGAGGTCTGTGACAAGGTTAAGAATCGAAGGACGCCGTGAATCTATATGTGTTTATATAATTTTAAACCTTTCCCTCAAACGGACGCTTTCCGACACCTCTGCAGCAGACGGCTTTTTGAAAACATAGTGACAAAAGAAGAAATTGCACAAAACGTGCA
>JAUELF010243834.1:0-12376 GCA_031471495.1 Clinocardium nuttallii | reverse complement strand
AATAATTAAATTTAATTGCGCGCTAAATGACCTTAGCTGTCGATGCGCCATAAAACAATATACATTCATTCATTGTTCTCAATGAGAATCTAGCACTTATTCTCAATGGTAATCTGATACTTATTCTCAATGATAATCTGATACTTATTCTCAATGGTAATCCGATACTTATTCTCAATGATAATCTAGCACTTATTCTCAATGATAATCTGATACTTGTTCTCAATGATAATCTGATACTTATTCTCAGTGGTTATCTGGAACCCTTTGGCTATGATAATCTTGCACATCGTTTTCAATGATAATTTGGTTTGTGCTCTCGATGATAATGTGGTACTCATTCTCATTGATAATGATTAATCTGTTACTCATTCTCAATGATAAAGATGCACTCATTCTCAATGATAATTAGGCACTCATTCTCAATGATTAATCTGTTACTCATTCTCCATGATAATTAGGCACTCATTCTCAATTATAATTCTCAATTATAATTAGGCACTCATTCTCAATGATAATTAGACACTCATTCTCAATGATTAATCTGTTACTCATTCTCAATGATAATTAGGCACTCATTCTCAATGATAATTTGGTACTCGCTCTCAGTGATAACCCTCTCTGACTTGCAGTAGCATTTTGACACATCTGCAGCAGACACAAAAACATTTTGGCAAAAGCAGAAATTTTGACACATTGTTTAATTTTTCAATAATAAACTATTAGACTTTGTATAGAGATTTATAATTTTGTCAAGATGTTTTCAAAGTTTTATGTGAGAAAGGATTAACTATATATTTATTGTAGAGTTGACCGTTTGTGATGACTGAGTAAAAATCGAATTGGTCTTTCCCACACAGTATCTCTCTTATGACCCAGCCTTCCCTATGTTGTGGATACTCTAAAGGATCATCTCACTGCCTTTGTGGGTTAAATGAGGACTTAAAAAAATATATATAAAATCCTTCGGTCTTAACCTAGATCTCTGGTCTTTATATTTCAGAACAATATGATTCTAGTAAAAGTCAATTCCTTGAAAGCAATTACGGACATGATGAGTTGCCGAGTAAAGACAGGGCCTTTTTAGGACGTCAGCTCGGGTGTCACTTTTGCGGGAAAGTGTTTGCCACAAGCTGGCAGATGACGAGACACGTTCGTAGCCATACCGGAGAGAAGCCATATAAATGCAGTATTTGCGACTACAGGTCTTCTCAAAAATGTCATTTAAATATACATTTTATGAATAAACACAAAGATCTATTCCCAAGTTTTGATGCTTGAGCTTTACATTGTGTGTAATGAACAAAGGCCAAGATAATAAACAAACTGGTATATACTCCTAAAATTAATCTGAACACTTTCTTACATATATGTATGACAAATTTGCAGCAGATGACTGACTGATTATCTTGTGAGGAAATTTGGAAGGTCTCTATTTATAAATGTATAGAAATAAGTTTTTGAATAGAGTTGAAAACTTTGTGTACCAAAAGCAGAAAAGGGACATTATCCCTTTCCCTCACCTATACAGCAGACGGCTTTTTGAAAACATAGTGACAAAAGAAGAAATTGCACAAAACGTACCACAATGTTTTCCACTTTTTGTCATAGGTTATCCATTCAATTACAGAGATTTTCTATGTTTTGACAAAATACGTTCAACGTTGTCTGCTGCAGAATTGATATATGAGGGAAAGGGTTAATGGCAATTTCTTTTTTTGCTACATACAACTCTGCTCTCTTATTGTCACCTTGGTGAAATTGTGATGTAATTGCTGAGGTATACAGATGCTGTCTGTGGCATGTGCATAGCATGAACAAACTGTGATGTTACAAAACAGCTATAGGAAAAAATCAATTTCAAATTTACAGTATTCTTTTAAATTTGAGATTAACAAATAATGGTTTAATGAAGAAGTTACTGATAGGGCAATTTCTCTTTTTGCACTCAATGATGACACAATTGTATCAAATGTTATGTAATACAGAGTAAAGGGTTGAAAAAACAAGTACATTATGTTGTGACATTGAAAGACAATGAAATATTTTGAATATCTTAGTGTTGTAATTGTTTGTATCTTTGTTTGCATTCAAGATTGAGTTGAGTTTCTTGAAATAAAAAAATGATCAATTTTAAGTTTCTGTATATTTATTGAGTATTTATTTTAACCCTTTCCAACATAAAAACGTTTTCATATGCCTGCAGCAGAAGACTTGAAAACTGAGGCAAAAGTGAAGGTGAAATTATTTCACTATTTGCCACAATGTTGTTAACTCCATCATTAATTAATGGAGGTTTTTCACATTTTTAGCTCGCCTATGCACGAAGTGCAAGGTGAGCTATTGGGATCACATTTTGTCTGGCGTGCGTCATCAACATTTGCCGTTGTTAACACTCTACAGACTCCATTTTGCATCTGATCATCATGAAAGTGTATCAGAATATTCATCTCCATCAAATCTTGGACGAGTTCGAAACTGGGTCATGTCCAGTCTATGTCAAATTAAGGAAAATATTGTTAACACTCTGGAAGCCACATTTATGTCTTGAGCATGTTGAAACTTTGTCAGAATGTTTGTCTTAGTGATATCTAGGTCAAGTTCGAAACTTGGTCATGTCTGGTCAAAAACTAGGTCACTATGTCAAATTTAAGGAATATCTTGTTAACACTCAGATGAGCGATCCATGGCCATCATGGCCCTCTTGTTGAAAATATGTTTTCAAAGTCGTCTGCTACAGATTTGTTGTATTTGGGGAAAGGGTTTAATAACCATCTATCTGTGTACTGATCACCTTGGAAGTGAGTGACCCTGGTTCAATATTGGGTCGGGTCATACTTATGACTTTAAAAATGGTAGTATTGGCTTCCCACCAGTTGGGAGTTCAGGGTTTCGGATATTGCATTATGCTTAACCCTTTACCTCATGTAGACACATTTTGATGCCTCTGCAGCAGACAGCTTTTTGAAACACTGGCTAAATTTGGCTAAATTTAAATGAGTATCCAAACAATTTTGAGTATGTTTTCAAAGTAACTAGTCTCAAAGTTTAACCCTTTTTTTGCATACTACAAAATATGCAGCAGATGACTTTGAAAACATTTTAGCAAAAACGTCAAAAATCTCTGAATGATAGTTCAATAATTAAATAGAGTTGAAAACATTGTGGCAAAAAGGTAAATAGCTCATCATGAGCAATCTCTACTTTTGTCATGTTTTCAAAATTTGTCCGCTTCAGAAAGCGTTTATGATATGCTTGGATATGCTGAGGACTAGATAAGGATGAGTTAATAAAAACCTAAGTTGTGCGTACACAAATGAATAGTCTCACTTAGACGATTATTTTTAGTACCAACAACATACATTTTGGAGGTGAAATAAGTATTTTAGAACAAGAAAGATGCTCCTTATCTTTAGCTTTAGATATGATTGAAATACTGGTGAGAGTGGCATGAAACTATACGAACACACAAAGCAGTCTTGTACAAACATTCTGTAGCAGGTTCAATCTCTGCCTGGTCATACCAAATACTTTGTAGTAAATGGCTCTTGGCGCTCAGGGTTGTGGGGTTAGCATTATGACCATGTTATCATAAATGGACCAGTAGAACAACTGCTAACCCAGGAAACGCCGTGACATAACTGAAAAATTATCATAACATCAAACTCCAGACACAATAAAGCAATACATTTCAATGTTATCAATGATGCTAAATACATAGATCTGTCACCCCACATGCATTTGGTTGAAATATTTATTGATACTTTTTTGCTTGAATCTTTGGATTTGATTGATTTGGGTTTCATCAACAGTCCAACTGAATTTCAGATATATCACGGTGGCCAGTTCACCTAAAAAGTTTTTCCTTCGCTTTCTCTAACCCGTACTCTACACAACTTTCTTCCCAGACAACTAGCTACCTATCTATATTGGTATTTATGGCTAAATCCTTCCCTAATACAACAAATTTGAAAACACACAACTTTTAAAACATAATGTCAAGTCATCTGCAGCACATGTATTGGAATATGTCAGTAAGTGGGAATGGTGGAAGGTACCTTACCTTACCATGGTCGAGTGGTTAGCGTTGGGATTTGGAGCCAGGGAACCAAGGTTCGACACTAGTGGTAGGCAGGGGGTATTCAATCGATATTTGCAGCAGTGATTGTGGATATGCCCATGTCCAATGCACTTTTCCCTAGCCATGTTGCTGTAGATATAACTGAAACTTAAAACAGCAATGAAACAATCATTTCAGGATCTGTTTTTCCTTTCCCTTTCAGGTGAAATCCTGAGGGACGATTTGTATAGTGGTCAGTCTTCTGTACCAATGGGTCAAGGTCACAGGCTATCATCTGGAGCTAATTTGGGTGATAGTGTTTCGAGCCATCATTGTGTATATTGTAATAAGTTCTTTGTGGAAAGATGGACTTTGAAGAGACATATGAGAGTGCATACTGGCGAAAAACCTTACGAGTGTGAATTGTGTGGCTTTCGGTGTACGCAGAAATCGAATCTGGCCAATCATAGGTGGAATAGACACGAGAAATTTAAACATGCCTATCTGGATTGATATATAGAGTTGTTTAGCCCTTTCTAACTTGAAAACACCTTTTTACTTCTGCAGCAGGAAACTTCTGAAAGCATTGTCATACAGCATTTGCCATTTTGGTTTTTAACTCCATTCAATAAATGTACTTCCAGCTCTTGAAATTATCCATCCATATTTTTAAGTCGTCTGCTTCAGATTTGTTGTATGTTGGAAAGGGTTAAATTACTTTAATTATGCACCTGTAAAGAGTGTTCAAGCAATAGTTTTCTTTTTCATCATATTCTTACGTTTGATCCAGTTTCGTTCCACTGTCAGAAGTCTCAGTAATGAACTCACTTTACAGTTACCTGATTTTAATGAGAGACACATAAGTATGGTTACAGCCCTTTCAGGACCCTAGACTGCTTATAGTCAGACCTTCAAGTTGGAATTTATTTCTGGAACTATTTTTCCTTTCACTTCTAGGTAAAATATTGAGGGTTGTAGCCCTTTTTAAAGACCCCAGACCAGAAATGATATTCTTAAACCTTGAAGTTGATATTTTCCTTTCCCTTTCAGGTGAAATCCTGAGGGTTGGTCTTTCATCTCCGCCAATTGGTCAACGTCATGGGCTATCGTCTGCATCTAATATGGATCATGATGATAATATTCTGGGTCAACCCTGTGTGTGTGTCTATTGTAATAAGGTGTTTGTGGAACAGTGGTCTATGAAGCGCCATATGAGAGTTCATACTGGTGAAAAACCTTATGAATGTGATCTGTGCGGCTTTCGATGTACGCAGAAATCAAATCTAGCCAATCATAAGTGGAATCGGCATGATAAGTTTAAGCATTCCTCTTTGGATATTTATAAATGACTCAATATTGTCTATGGGTAAAACATTTTCAAGCAATACTTTGTATCATTGTTTGGTATTTTTTTCTCCTATCTTGGGAGTTACTCCTTTACTGACAATGTTTCTAATTCTGCACCCCTATAATTATTACAACACCTTTGTAGTAGCAGATGACACTTAACCCTTTCCCTCATACAACATTTCTGTTGCAGATGACTTTGAACATATTTTGTCAAAAAATAGAAAATCTCTATAATTGATTAGATAACCTATGACTTAAAAGTGGAAAATATTTTGTGAAAAGGAGGTATTGCACGTTTTGTGCAATTTCTTTTGTTGTCACGATGATTTCAAAAAGCCGTCTGCTGCAGAGGCGTCAGAAAGCGTCTATATGAGGGAAAGGGTAAAGAGTTGACTGCTTTTGAAACAGTGGAGGACAAGAAACCCATTTGGACTATAATTATATAACAGTAATTTTGAAATAAAAGTGACAAAATGTGGGAAAAGGAGAATTTGCTTTTGTTATGTTTTCAAAAATTGACTGCTGCACAGATATTAACAACAGTTAGCTGTATTTGTTTGGACACAAATTGTTCTATACTTCTTTTAACCTTTTCCCATTTGCAGACAGATTTTGCAGCATTTGCGTCAGACAGTTTTGAAAACATAATTATTGGCAAAATATGAAAAATTATTAGAAATGAAAGTTAAAATTAGTTAGCTTGACAGATGCTTCATATTGCATCTGCAAGTAGAAAATGGTTTTTCCCCTGTCCATCCATCTGTCAGCTGCAATGTGTTTTCCAATCAATAATGGAAGTTCCCCAGAACCCAGATTTTTCAAACTTAATTATTGATTTCTGAATAGTTTATTCTTATTTTTGTGGGGGTACACTTAGGTCAAAGTGTCCTTAACCGTAAAATCTGTTTCCACTCAATTCCGCATTAACCTTTAAATATATAATGTCTCAAAGTCTTCAAACTTCATATAGGATGATTGGATAAATTCCTCCTTTTCTCAGAGTGTTATTCCCTGTATATAAAATATACTTCTAGTTGTTCAATATCTATTATAAAAGTAGCAGTTTAGCCCTTTCCCACATGCAACAAAACTGCAGCAGACAACTTTAAATACTGCATCTTGGCAAAAATTAAATATGTGGGAAATACCTACAAATGAAACAAAAAATATTATGATCAATTTCTCCTTTTACCACAATGTTTTCAAATTGGAAAGCATCTGCAAGTGTGAAAGGTTTGCATTAAAACAACAACAACAACAACAGCCACCAGAAATAACAATAACACAACTTAATATTTCTTGTAGAACTTGAGTGAAATACAGCTTGCAGAGAGCAATTTGAAGGTTATTTTTGTTTTTATCAGGGGGTAAAATTTATTAAGTTGATTTTGGAGATTAGAAGAGTTTTACATCACAAGGTTCCTCTTTGCATGTTGTCATTTAATACTCTTGATGTAAACATGCCCTCCATGCCGTAATGGGCCCAGTTTTAACCCCTATCTTCCACTTATCCCATTTCGGAGGTGTTTGTTTGGAGGAATTATGGCTAGCTTTAACCCTTTCCCTCATACGACAATTCTGCAGCAGACGACTTTGAACATATTTTGTCAAAAAATTAGAAAATCTCTATATGATTGAATGAATGACTAAAAGTGGAAACATAGTGGCAAAAGGAGAAATTGCTCGTTTGTCAGAAAGCGTCTATATGAGAGAAAGGGTTAACCTATTTCCTCATGCAGCCGACTTGAAACAAGTGTTGTATAATGATAAATTCTTATTAAAAAGCTATTTCTACTTCTCTTTCATTGATTGTGTTTACAAGTTTAGATTTTACATGTTTTTGCCTGGACCTTTTCAAAGTCACGTCTGCTGCAGATATGTTTTTGTGAGACCGAATAAGAAGGAATAAGGCTGACTTTGAAAGTTCTAGAAGAGATGGAGTTGCTCATAACAATTAAGCGATTTAACCTTTCTCTACCTATAATTTTTATTCATATTTATAATTTAAAGAGGTAACAGTAAATTTTCTTCAGCATGTCCGAGTCCAAGTAGCTCAGTTAGTTACGACGCAGGCTGTCAATCCAGGGGTTGTGAGTTTGAATCCTGGCTCAGCCAACTTTCTGACGTTTGACAAAAAGTCAATGTGACATGTGTGACATTCGTCTTCCACCAATAGGCTAAGTACTTACTATGTGGAAAAGCAGCCAGTTGCTTGAGAAGATTGTTGTACTGGTGATAGAAAACCAAGAAACACATCAGTAGGTGAACTGGCCGCCGTAATATGACTGAGAAATTGTTAAAAACGGCGTTAAACCCCAATCAATCAATCAACTATTTTAATTTGAATGCCGTGTTTGGTCTGTAACAGAGACATATTAATAACGTATTTATGTCTCTGGTCCGTAATCAAGAGCGAGTTTGACCAAACATTTTTGGGTGCTTATAATTAAAGAAGACTTTGTAATTTAAGAATTATATTAGAATCATGGTCTCAAAATGTGGGAAAAAAACAACATTGAAAAAAATAAAGATCATGAGATAGATATGACAAGTTAATAATGCACTTTTTAGCATGAATGTGTGTGTTCTTTATACCAAAATACTTCGCAAAATTCCCTTTCCCTTGGCTGGCTGCTTAAGACAGGTTTGACTGTAGTACATAAAGCATGGATGTATACAAGAATGTATGCATACAGCAGGTATTAATACGTAAAAAAAACAAAAAACATATTGAGTGTATTAATTTTAATGATGTTTATTTTTTGTACAGTTTGTACATAATTATTAATAAAATGCCTTATTGCACCAAAAAGACAAAAACAAATTACGAGTTTCATTATTCTATCGATTAACATCCAAATCTTAACAATATATGGCTAAAATGACTGTTGTAAATTACAGCTTCTTCCGACAACAAACCATTTCCCTGATACAGATGACAGATATATGAAAACAAGGTGGAAGGAGATATTGTTCATTTTGAGCAATATCTCCTTCCTTCAGTGTTGTGTCTAGAGCGAGTCTGGGGTATATTTTCTCCCCTTTGGCAATTGAGACCTAGGCACAACCCTGCTCCTTTTTCAAATTTCAAGATATATAATATTTGCCTAATCAGACAGCACTTAAAATATCATATCAGGTAAATGGTTTCATTTGACCTAAACCCTTACCCACATACAATAAATCTGCAGCAGACAACTTTGAAAACATCTATGCAAAATGAGGGAAAACCTCTATTCATAAATGAAGGTATAATTACTGAAAAAGGTTAAAAACATTGTGACAAAAAGCAAAATTGCTTGATTTGAGCAAATTCTCCCTTTGTCACAACCCTTTCAAAATGTAGTCTTCTGCAGTGGCGTAAAGATGCATCTATAAGTGGGAAAGGGATTATCTCCCTTTTTAAGTCTCTTCCTGCAACCTTTTCCCTGAGAAAGACGACTGTTGACAGACATAAAGGTTAAAGTAGACTTTTCTACTTTTCATTCAAGGTTTTTAACACTGTATAGAATATATACCTTCATTTTTACATGACAGATGTTTTTCCATCAATGTTTTTTATTATCAATCTATTTCTGGGAAAGGATTATCCAACTTAAATGGTTTAATTTTCAAAAATGAGTAATGACCAGTAAAACAATAAAAGATGTATCTCTTTTGATACTTCTACTGTTTTACAAAAAAATAATGTGCAAACAGACAAATAGAGAAAAAACCTTTACATAAATGGAAGACTTGCTGCTTTTCCTTTCTTAATTTGGTCTCCATGAATTTGTATAACATTAAAAGCAGACCAAACAAAGCTACATTATTCCACAATTTCCTTAACCATTTCCCCTCCTAGTAATGAAGACAATTTTAAACCTTTGACACATACAACAAATCTGCAGCAGAAAATTTCGAAAAAAACATCTGCACACATATGTTGAAATTTTCTATAAATGAAATATAATCATTGATTATACTTTAAAACATTGAGGCATAAGTGGACATTGTTCATGATGAGCAATTCTTTCCTTTTGCGGCAATGTTTCAAAAGTTGTCTGATGCAGAGGCGTCTTTTTGTTCAAAAGGAAAACACAATGTCACAAAAGAATAAATTGCTCAAACTTTCATCTTTTGCCACTATGATTTCAACTCTATTAAATTTATAATTTTCAACAGGTTTTATTCTCTGTTGACAATGTGTCATCTGCTGCAGATATGTTGTATGTGGGAAAGGCTTCAAGAATATTGAACATTACATGTATGTGTATGGATAGCACAGTAACAATTCCTCCATTGTAACAATTTATATGACACTAGAATTAATGATCATGAAAAATATGAAATCCCTGAACACCATGAAGGATGAATTCCATTAACATTTTATATTTAACCCTTAACCTCACATATACGCCTTCTGAGCCTCTGCGGCAGACGGCTTTTTGAAAACATAGTGACAAAAGAAGAAATTGCACAAAACATGCCATTTCTCCTTTTGCCACAATGTTGTCCACTTTTTGTCATAGGTTATCCATTCAATTAGCGATATTTTCTATTTTTTGACAAAATATGATCAAAGTTGTCTGCTGCAGAAATGTCTTATGAGGAAAATGGTTAAAGGGGGCTTACTGTATAACACATGTTGTGACATTCTCTTAACCCTTTCCAACATACAATTACTCTGCGGCAGACGACTTTAAAAACATTGTGGTAAAAATATGGAAACTCCCTTTGAATGAAAGTACAATAATTGAAAAGATGAAAATATGGTGACAAAAGGAGAAATTGCTTGTTTTGGGCAGTTTCTTCTTTTGTTGCCATGTTTTCAAAAAGCTGTCAGAAAGCGTCTATATAAGGGAAAGGACTACTTTGAATCAATCAGAGGGAAACAAAATACTAGAGAACTTAAAAGGCAATTCTTTTTGCATATACAAAACACCATTTGTATGTTTATGACACAAGACTTTCTTGAAATATTTTTGGAAAAGTATGAAATTGCTCAAAATGCATACACTAACCCCTTCCCACATGTAAGAGCATCTACAGAAGACATTTGAAAACGGTGTAGCAATAGGAGCAATTATTCCTTTTGACACAATGTTTTCTTCTCTATTCAATAATGTTATATTCATTCATAGAAATTTCAAATGTTTTCCAAGTCCTCTGCTGCAGAATTGTTGTATATGGGATAGTTTGTGGCGGATGTCTCTAAATATTCATATCAGGTGAAGAGTAAAGCAAAAGATGTAATTGCTGAAAAAAGTTAAAAAAAACATTGTGGCAAATGGAGAAATTGCTCCTTTTGCAACACTGTTTTCAAAGGTTGTCTGCTGCAGAGACGTCAGAAAGCATCTGTAGTACCTTTATTACTATCATATCGCTTCAATACTGATAGCTTACAAAGGGTTGAATTAACCATTACGCAGGTACAGTCGAACCTGTGTTAGCAGTCACCTCTGTTAAGCAGTCAACTTAAATTAAGCAGCCACTTGAAGATAAACTCAATCAACATTTTCTTCTTTATATGACTTGTTTTAAGCAGCCACCTGTGTTCAGCAGCCAAATTTTGACTCTCCCTTTGGTGGCTGCTTAAGACAAGTTTGACTGTACCATATTGACCTAATAATTTAGAGCATTGGTCCTTATAATGTATTCAGTTGTCAAACAATTTTAACACTAGAAAACGCTTATGTTCTTGATGAGCCAAACACTAAAACAGACTTATCTTATCCCTTTCCAGAAGCATTTTGATGCATCTGCAGCAGGCGGCTTTTGAAAACATTTTGGCAAAAGGAGCATCATATAGTTGAGTCATTAGAGAGATATTGTTGAGAAAATACCATTTTACCCCCTGCATATCTAGGCATCTGTATATGAGAAAGGGTAAAATGAAATAAAATGGATAATCAAAGGTGAGATGACTGAGTTTTATTCATGATAAGAAAACATTGCATACAGAACATATGGATGAAAACAAAAACAACTTGATACAAAGATCTTCAGCACTAAACCATCATTAAAGACAATATATTTTTTCCTCAGACAAATATCGATTACAGGAAAAATAAAGTATGACATGTATCATCTTTTGAAAACATTGTGGCAAATTGCTAATAATTCTTACAATTTGAAAAAAGTGTTAAGAAAATGTGAATAATTTGTAAAAAAGATTTTATTCGATATAAAATTAGCCGCAATGACAATTAGCCGCTCATTGCGCTCAACATTACAGAAAATGAAAATATGATTAATTAATAACAAGTAACTTTGGAATTACCGGTACATTGTAGTCTGTTCAATAATAGAACAGGCAGTCAGTAACAATGATTTAAAGTGAAAAAACGATTAATTAAAATACCCTTGCCTTAATTCATGAACACATTATGTTAACAATCATTAACTTATATTTAGAAATGTTTTTCCAATTGACTATTTATCATTTCCAAACTAAACAGAAGCGTTGCATTTAAATTTCCACAATTATCAAAAGACAATTTTATGGGTTTTTTATTTTTTATTAATGCTTCTCTTTGACTTTTCAACTTTTCCAATCATAATTTATCAAGCTAAACATGTCTATACATGTATCTATTTGATTAATGAATAAGAACACAATTGGAATGAATCATTTCTAAATTACATCAGAATTCTTACATTTTAAAACAATTGTAAAATTCAATTTAAAAACGATTTTTACTTATGGCTACCCATTATGAACAACAAAATTTTAATGTACCATTTGGCTAAGTTATTCGGCAAAATGAACTGTGTAGTCTACATAACAGGAAAAATAAAATGTTTGAACACATTTGTCGGAATATATCCTAACGACTGAGGTTATCAAAAAAAGCATTGCACATTGTAATAAGTAACATAATCTGACTTTGGGATGTTCTACAGATTAAATTAACCCTTTCCCTCATACGACAATTCTGCAGCAGACGACTTTGAACATATTTTGTCAAAAAATGGAAAATCTCT
>JAUELF010243823.1:0-12379 GCA_031471495.1 Clinocardium nuttallii | reverse complement strand
GTATGGAAAGAGAGGTATGTTTCAGACGATTGGAACGTGTTTAAAACGCCTTATATGTTATATATACCGAGGGGGAATCGGAAACTCATTCGGTATTTCCCGTTATCAGACGTTTAGAACGTGTTTAAAACGCTTTATGTGCCGTTAATATTGATCTGGTCCTAATATGAATCGTTCCACGAGAAAACCAACAGTATGGACTATGCGTAATGTATCAACCCAGATCAGCCTGCACAGTCCGCACAGACAGGAGGCGAAAAGTGTCTGACCGGATTAGCCTGCGCGGCATGCATAGGCTGATCCGGGTCGATGCTCAATATTTGTGTTTACCTGTCACAGCGACAATTGCTGTTTGTAGTCATACTTTTAGTAATACATGTATGTATTGCACATAAACGTGTAGGTTATTTACCACTAATCAAGATGTATATAATTGATTCGACTTGTCAAAGTTGTTTATGCCAAATAAGCAGATAGTTTGACCTAATTAACTTACGAAACTTTCGGGTCAGCCAAAGGGAATTTCTCAAAATTATCAATTTATTAGTAAAACCATTTTTTAAGAATAAAATAATGTTCATGGTGATTTTACTCAATGTTAAAAAGTGTTATTGAATCAATTTCACTCCCATATTTATTTATATTTTATTAAATATGACTTGTTAGTTGGTTGAAATGCAATAGTTTTCGTACATGAAAGTGTGTACAGTGAAGTTTGCTACACCACTTGCATGATTTGACGCACTAGAGGCGTAACGATCCGCTGGGCGCCGATTTGTTTTAACTCAAATTGTATTCTAATTTTGATCAATATAGATAATAACTTCGGTATCTGTCCGAGCTGAAGGCATTTGTCACATTCCTGTGACAGCTCTTGGTTGAAACATTTGTCACGTGACCCGGAAATACCAAGTTCGACCCGAAACTGTCTAATTTACAGCTTGCAATTGCAGACACTAATGAAACAGAAATAGATCATGGTGTGGAGGAAATATTTGTTAAACATTTTATGTAGTTTTCTTTCTCTCAACTTTCCTTTCAAAGAAAAAAGCTTCGTTAATTTGCTTACTGACCCTGAACTGTCGAGTTCACTGTTACTACGACGTATATTATTGTGGAAATAAAACAACCGCGAGCAAGTGCAAATAAAATATTGTTCATTTGAAACGATTTTTATCCAGCATAACCCATTGATAATCTGAAAAATATGTTCAAGGGTATGGCTCAATTTAAGACTAAATAAAAAATATTCTATATTTTATTCGCAGATTGGCGAACCATTCAAAATGAAGATGGTTGAAAGTATACGTATGACAACTAGAGAAGGGCGCCTTCAAGAATTAAAGCGAGCGAAGTACAACTTTTTACGTCTGGACGCTGATATGGTCGCCGTCGATCTTTTAACCGACTCCGGTGTCGGGGCCATGAGTAACGCCCAGTGGGCGGGTCTTATGGTAGGAGACGAGAGCTATACTGGTTCGAGAAGTTTTAAACACCTGGAAGACACCGTTAGACGTATTACTGGATTTCATTACGTCATACCTGCGCACCAAGGTCGTGGTGCTGAAAATGTTCTATTTAATACTCTGTTAGATGGTCGGCAAGGGACTACCGTTATCTGTAATGGCGTCTTTGAAACAACTGAAAATATCATCAATGGTTTAGGATGTAAAGTCGTAGATTTTACTGTGCCCGAAACTAAAAAGGGAAATTTTGCCGGAAACATGGACTTAGACAAACTTGAAGAAGAACTAAGACAATCTGAAAATAATATAAGCTTAGTTATGCTTGTCGTTACTAACAACGTCATTTCCGGTCAACCCGTGAGCATGCAAAATTTCGAGGATGCTACAAGAATTTGTCGTCGATATGGAGTTCCGTTGATAGCCGATGCATGCCGCTTTGTAGAAAATGCCTGGTACATTAAAACACTTGAAGAAGGCTATGGCGACAAATCCGTGAAAGAAATCTGCCGAGAGATGTTTAGTCATGTTGCCGCTTTTACAGTATCTGCAAAAAAGAACGGACTTAGTAACGCCGGTGGTTTCATTTGTGTAAAAAGTGAAGACATGTACATCGGAGCCAGAAGGAAATGCATTGTTTACGAAGGTCACTACACATACGGTGGCATGTCTGGACGTGACATGGAAGCCATAGCAATTGGTCTCGAAGAATGCATGAATGAAACTTATCTGCAATATCGCTTTGAAAGTGTAAACAAGTTCGCTGAATGCCTAAAAGAAGTAGGAGTACCCGTTGCAGCTATCGCCAGCAGTGCTGTCTACGTTGACGCCCGCAAAATGTTCCCAAAGATTCCTATTGAGAGGCAGCCATCTTGGAGTTTAGCCTGTGCACTATATATAGAAGGAGGTATTCGTGGATTTGGTGACGTCACCAATCCAAACCAGGTAGATGATTGGATAAAACTGGGAGTTCCACATCGCCTCTATACAATGTCTCACTTCAAATATGTTGCAAAGGTGTTTACGCGTGTTTTAAAGATTGTTTCCCGAATTCACGGGTTAAACGTTACCTATTCGCCTGACTTCCCACAGAAATGCTATGAAGTGGACATGGAACCAGTAGATGCACCGGACAATGCATTGCAACAATGAATTATTTAACCGTAGTAGAAATGGTTTTCCCCATTGACATTAAATGGTGCGATGATATCATAAATCATATACTTACACGATTTTATTTTTATTCTTAACTACATATACATCTTATTACAAACATAGCACATATAAATATAAACAGGATTGACGAGGAAGCATTGATATTATTTAGGAAACTCTCTCCTTGTTTTGAAGTGGGCTCAACCACGGTTTATAGAGGCTTTCGGGATGTTTGGTTGACCAGAGAGCGGACCGAGACGATCCTGATCAGTTTAGGGAAGTTAATCTGGATCGTCGCTGTTCGTTACGATTATTCGAGCCGTTACACGAGAAAGGCAACATTATGGAATAGCGTAATGGATCGACCCAGATCAGTCTGTGCATTCTGTTCAGGCTATTCCATGCCGACCTATTCCGTCTCAGGGGATAGCGGTATAGAGTAATGATTCCTGAAACTGAGAATCCACAGGAGGCGAAAAGTGTTTGTCCGGGTAAACCTGCGCGACATGCTTAGGCTGATCCGGCTCGATACTTTACGCAGAGTCAACAGTGTTGGTTTTTCTCGCGGGACGGCCCATTTATATAAAATTGCCCATAGTATAGCATAGATGGTCAAATAGGGTTAATATAGTTTAGTCACGTCGACGAAAATGGTCTTATAACATATGCAAAGTGAGCCTTTAAAAACATTCGTTTATAATTCATGACGACTCATGAATAATTCAAAGCTATAGAAAAGACGTAAAGTTTATGTTCTGAAACAGCACTCTTAATCGTGGATGCTTTAAAGAATCGTCTTAGTGAGACATTTTGAACGCTCATTATAAATGTTTAATGCGACAATAAGAGATCAAGATATTAAGAAGGACCTGTTTACTCCTCCTTGTCTTTGTCTCTATTGTAATAATTGAGCCGTCCCGCGAGAAAACCAACATTCTGCGTAATGTATCGACCAGATCAGCCTGCTCTGTCCGCGTAGAGTGATCCGGGCCGACACGTTTCGCCTCCTGTGGATTTTCTGTTTCAAGAAGCATTACTCTATACCACTATCCTCCAGAGATAGAATGTATGTTTCGGCATGGATCAGTCTGTGCGGACAGCGCAGGCTGATCTGGTCGATACATTTCGCAGATGCCACAATGTTGGTTTTTTTCGCAGGACGGCTCAATTATTATACAACTTTTGCTGAAAGTTTCAGAACAAAACCCTTACAGACTCGCGGTCAAAGAGAAATCAGGTGAGAATTTACCATAAGACATACATCAATTTGTTGAAAGATTAAAATGGTGGGTGTGTTTGTTCAATCTTGAATATACTCTGGTCGATTAATCAACCAAATTATTTTGGCTTTTGGTTATTTCAGCAATATACGAGTCATTTTCAGAATATCACGTATTTTCTAAAATTGAAATAGAGACTGCGAGAAAAGTGTGACCTTTAAATTTAACATCATAGCTCAAACAAAAGACCCTGCACTAGTTGTGCTTTTTTTTAAAAGACTGAACGTTACTTCAATACATGTGTCTGGGTTGTTTGGTTTGTTGAGAACAAAGCATAGCTCATAATCCTATAACTGTCCCTTATTCAAACTGAATCGCGTCCCACTGACCTCGCATTCTCTAAAAAACGTTATGCTAAAATCAAAGATGCAACAATGTTCCTCGTGTTATGACCTGGTTTCTTTCTATATATACGAGCTGTGATCTAGTAAAACGGTGCTCTAGTAAAACCAATATAAGCGTAATTATAACAACTTTAGGAAAAAATAATAGACATGCCCAAGGATTCGAATAGATTTCAAACTTAGAAATATGTGTTATTGTCGAACAAATAAGAGCAAGGCTGAAAGTGGCTGGTGTGGATCTACGTCAATCGGAAATACTAAACCTTTGTTCGCAGAGCGCCGCTCGAAAACAACAACTCTAAAAGTGTTATGATCCGGAAGTGCTATCCGACTGGTCACGTGATTTCTTCGTCAAGTTCATGTGGAATTTCCTTTTCATAACACAGCACGTGCAGAATGCGGTGTAGAAGAACGCTCTAAACTTCGAGTTGAACCCTCCATATATTAAAGGATTAAGAGAACTCTGTAGGAATATAGACCTGAGCCCGATCTGAAAAAAAACTAGCTCGGTGTCAGTCATTAAATTGGCTTCATGTTCATCCTTGTAGTACCGCCATATTACCAAGGAAAGGTAGGGTAAAAAACTTACCACGAATACGACCGTCACTGTGATCATTATCATTGTATATTTAATTGTATTTATATCCAGCATTTTTGTCCTTAGTTCTTTGATTTTGTCCGTATCAGTATCCATTTTCCCGCCTTTTAAACTGTGTTTAAAAAGCTTCTTGAATCGCTTCACCGTGCTAGATCGTGACGCAACACTTGACGTGAGTGTGACGTTAGTGACTGTGCTGCTAATTGTACTGGTTATAGTGCTGCCACCTACACTGCTTTCAGGTGTGATGGTATTCCTCTTAAATCTTCTAAGTCGACCAGACGATGCTTTAGAAGTCTTTGAATCCTCACTTGCTTGACTGAATGGTCTCGGTTCATTATGATGCGCGTTGGTGTCCATCTGTAAATCAACATCACTTGCGAGTGTCTCGTCGGGAATTGATATGTACGTATTTTCGGATTCCAGTGCTAGATCGACTGGATGACGTTTTATGCCATCATTTCCATCAGTTTGATCTAGTATTTCATTAAAGGTATCTAAAACAGCATCTGGAGTCCTACTATGAGCAGATCCTCGGTCCTCACTCTGAATAAACGTTTCGTCAAAATCATCGCCATCGTTCATCTGGTGCATCATGCGTTCGTCCCAATAAGAAAAGGTAGCAATTGATGGCCGACTTGAAAACGTAGCAAAACTACTGGCAGATTCTGGTCTCGATCCTACAAAACTGGATCTTTCAGGGTCGTCGTTATAAATCATATACATATCACTGTTCTCGTTTAAAGCATATGTGTGTTGTTTAAGTTGGTCCACTTTATTTTCGGCTTCATGCTCCTTACTCAGAAAGTCCTTAATGCGATCGGATGGCGGTCTTGAGTTACCTCCCTTTCTCTGATTGTGTGAGGGATCACAGATGGTGACAGATTCCAAACTTTTACTCCTGTTGGTGATACCGGTAATTCTTGTTGCCTGTGTTACACATGTGTAACTGGAAGTATGTCTAACGGATACAACCTTCGACATACCTTGTGTCACGAATTCGCATAAATCTTCAACCGATTCCGAAGCATCCGGCGGATCCTCAAATACGTTACTTGACGTAGAGTCGGTATCAGGTGTACGTAGAAGAGCTTCCTCTTGCAGAGCATTTGTAGCCTGACTGACTTTGATTCTAGTAGTCCTTCTACGTTTCTTAGTGACACAAGACTTAAACTGTTTGTGTCTGTATAACTGACGAGAGAACTCCGGTGATTAGTATAAAAATCACCCGATATACACCGTTGAAAATAAAAATAAATAAATAAAACAGTCATAAGTGCATAGCTTGATCAAACCGTATACTAAACGTACACACTGATCCAAACCAGTGTAAATAAGACAGTCATGAGTGCATAGCCTGATCAAATCATACTCTAGACGTACACACTGATCCATACTATTGAAAATATAAAAAGTCATAAGTACAAAGCCTGATCATACCATACACTTGACGTACACACTGAGCCAAACCAGTGAAAATTAGACAATCATAAGTGCATAGCCTGATAAAACCGTACACCAGACGTACACACTGACAATTTCTATCCAAATATCAATACTAGTCGAAAATGGTTCGAACGAGCACCTTCATCCCCATTGTGATATACTCAACAATTCATAATGAATATAAAAAGAAAACCATTGAAACATAAGGATTTTTTAGGTGCCTTATATTCTTTCATACAATGTTATAGCCAGTTACGTGAATTCCCTACATGGGGGAGGGGGAGGCGGTATTTGTCCTCGGTGAACTAAGGGGAACAATGTAGATTCACGAATTTAACAATCCAAAACAAAAGTATTTGAATCCATTTATATAAACTAAACCATATTTTGCCGCCGCTCTGAAACAGTAGATTGACCTTCAATATGGAACACGAAGGGGTATACACGTACTCATAAAACTATTAAGTAATCAAACAATAGGACAGTAGACAGCAGAACAATGCATTTAGCATTTAGCACATAATAAACTGATATGAACCCCCATGTTTGAGATAAAACAAAATTAAACAAAGGCTGATACACAATAGCATTATTTCCTCCATATGTTATTCTTTTCTCTCGGTCAAATAACAGGTTAAAGTACATTTACAAATTTAACAATGACAAACAAAGACATGTACATCTAAAGTGTTCTTGTTTTCTTATACATACTTTATTCATATTGGGCCACCGCTCCGATATATACATCTGTGTTGCCCCCATTTTCTGAAGTTTTACATATAATACATAACATAATGATTACAAATACAATTGCAGTTACATGTATACAATAAAAATAAATTAAACAATAGAGAAGAAAAAGAAAGTACGAGAAAACGGTTTGTTCTATTATTGAGTCTGTTCACCCCAAAATAGACCCCAAGAGATTTAGCGATGAAATCTTTCGCTAGGTGAATATCAGAGGAGATCTCAGTCAGTCTATGCGGAGCTGTAGACTTCTGTTATCTTCGATAGTCGACAGTTTCTGAAGTCTGTTTCAGTTTGACCCGACTCAACCTATTCAAATGCTATATATGTACAAAGTAGCTGTTTAACAGTGCGTAAAATATGTATGTGCTTATCGAGGCTCTTCCATAAGATTAACCAAAGGGTTTCGATAAATGCATACTCTCTTTAAATGCCACAATCACTGTTCCCAAGTAGGATTGTAAACGGATGGGTTGAACTTTCTCCGAAAGCGAAACAGAAACAGCAACATAGGGATTGGTAAAGTGATCACCAAGCTCTTATTAAACGTATTGTTACTACTGTTCTAAGCGTATACTTTTGTCAGGCGATCGGCACAGATAGTCAGAAAAGGAGGGTACAATTCGACTTTTAACACTTCGATAAGTTTGCCATCTATTTTGCCAAGCATGTATGTGATGAGTTCGTGTTTAGGTAAACATAAAAGCATAGCACATACATCAGAACATAATGAATTATTTTCGTTAAAGATATAGAACTCGCTCCATAGTCTATGCCTGTCTATTAGGGGACATTCGAATAGTAGATGTTCTGTTTCCTGAAGACGCGGGTGCTGACAACGTAGACAGGCTTCCTGTTGGTTTGGTGTTCGCTTACAACATATATTAGCCAGAAATTTCAAACCATATGACAGTAGACTTCAGGAAAATGTAGCTCCACTTCGTTTATATATCGTGCACATACTGCTCATTATCCACGTTTTAATAGGAGGATGGATTTATAAAATATATAACCAAGAGCCAGCCAGAAACCGCTTTCACGCGAGGAAACACAATTACCAACCGTCTTACGATTTATCTTAAGATTAATCACACTATAAAGAATAATAATTTAATCGAGACATACTTCTCTGAGCTACATGTACATGTTAACATATCTGACTAAATATCTAGATGTGCATCTGTTTGGGTTGGCGGAGAAAGTTTAATACGAAACTAAAGGATTTAATAGCCATAAGTGTATATTTTGGTCCAACCGTAAACACAAATCCAAACCAATGGAAAAGAACAAGGCATACGTGTATAGTTTGATCAAACCGTACACTAAACGTACACACTCATCCAAGTCAGTGGAAATAAGACAGTCGTTAGTGCATAGTTTGATCAAACCGTACACTAAAAGTACACACTCATCCAAGTCAGTGAAAATAAGACAGTCATGAGTGCATAGTTTGATCAAACCGTACACTATACGTACACACTGATCCAAACCAGTGAAAATAAGACAGTTATACGTGCATAGCCTAATCAAACCGTACACTATACGTACATACTGATCCAAGCCAGTGAAAATAAGACAGTCAGGAGTACATAGCTTGATCAAACCGTATCTATACGTACACACTGATCCATACCATTGAAAATTTAAAAAAAGTCATAAGTACATTGCCTTATTATACCATACACTTGACGTACACTCTGAGCGAAACCAGTGAAAATAAGACAATCATAAGTGCATAGCCTGATAAAACCGTACACCAGCATACACTCTGATACAACTCACCAAATGAAATTCTGTCAAAATTCCTAGCTTTGCATGTCTTTGGGTTATCATCTAGAGTTTTATATGTAAGCTCTATTTATCCCTAGGGTGGTCATTTATTCAAATCGAAGGTAAACATTTCGGAACAATGTATGCCCTGCTAGCTGCTAGTTTACACATGTTCGCCTGGTCACGGACATGATCAGGTTATTTCTTCCAACTTCATTTGCCACGTCATTAGGCATGGAGAGGTCGTTTGTCATCCTCTCTCATACCTTACATCAAATATATCATAAGAATAATATGTTAATAGGCAAAGCATTTGTCGTGTAAGCAAGAACAATTAATTAAGCTGTGTCAGTCCTCAAACAAGTGTAACCGACTGAGATTTCCAGGGATGTTGATGGGAAACAACACTAGAAGGCATTGCAAATTGTTCTGATTTATTTTTACAAATGCCAGTTATTTGTGAACTATAATAATTATAATTGGAAACTGACTCTTATCGTGGTTGTTTGATTGACTTGAGCTTAACATTATGTTTAAAGGAATTTCAGTTCACCTAACAATATCCCCCTGGCTTGTTAAAAGAAATACTCCTCACAACAATCTCCCAAGGCTACTAGCTACCTTTGCATGATCTGGCTCAATGTATAATCTTGATACAAAGCAGAAAACACGATTCATAAAGTATGCGAAAACTGTACTTTTTGACAAATATTTTCAAAAGTTCTCGGTATAAGATGTTTCAATAGTATGTGTCTATATAAGGGAAATGAGTTCAATTATGTAGGATGAATTTTTTTTCCAAATATATCATTCCTTATAAACAATTTACCTGATATACTGCTTTAATTCAATCAAGGAAAGACAGGAAAAGGTTAAAGGCATTGGTGAGGCATATGCAACAGACAATTTCTGAAAACACTGAAGAGAAAATGACTCCCTGCTCTCCTTTTGCCACAACGTTACCAATTTAATTCATGAGTTCAACTTTAGAATTCCTTTTTTTACCTCAACATTCTCATTGTCCTCCGCTGCATGTTTAATTTATGTTGTAAAGGTTTAAGATTGTCTCCCTTTACTGATGTAAATGACTTGATGTCTGTTGTAAAGGTTTAAGATTATCTCCCTTTACTAATGTAAATGACTTGATGTCTGTTGTAAAGGTTTAAGATTATCCCCCTTTACTGATGTAAATGACTTGATGCCTGCGACTAATTCGAATACATTGTCGGAATGGTGCTAACAATATCTTCCTACAAAACAACATTTTCACTTTGAACCCCTATCACCTTGCTGGTGTTTAACTTGTAATGTAGCTGCATATGCGACAAAAGTTATATGCATTGGTTATAGCTTGAGTAATGGACTTGACTATCTTGAAATAAAGTGTTTTGGAAATACAAGTAATAATACCCAAGACTATTAACTTTGACGCGATTAAGGCTGTGCATGAACAGGAAAATTAGGAACGAAGCAATTACTGTTCAATATTAGCAATTTCATTCAATAATTAAGTTTTAAATATAGAATACGCATGTAGGGGAAGCGAAGGATTTTATCATTATTATACCGAGTGATATCGGACGATCATTCTGCAGTTCCCTTTGTCTATATAACACATATTGGACGAGGTCATTCGATACGACGGAACTATACAAACATGGCTTCAACGGAACTATGTATGGAAAAAGAGGTAATTTTTAACTTAAAACGCATTGTGTAATTGGTAACAGCATCTGTATAAGACGACATTTTCCAATAGTCCTGCAATACTATTGTTATTGTATATGTTGTTATCCTTCCATAAACGGTGCAATATTTGCTAAGTATGGGAATTTTTTTCCCAAAGAAAAGTCCCGGTGCGTTCCCATCAAACTTTCGGTATACATCGTTCACCGATGTTTATATTTCGACTGAAAAAAGGATGTGTCTTCGCTTTACTGAACATACAGTGACGTAAAAAGTTTGATAAAGCTCAAGAAGGTAAACTACATTGCGGATTACTTGATAGTGATGTTATTCGACGCAATAATTATATTTTACATCGATAGTTAACACGCCTAATCGAAATTAAGGAAATGGTTTAAATGCAATCGGGTGCTGTCTTAAATAATGAATGCCAGTCCCATTGTTCATGTGTAAGGAAACTCATGAAGTGAAGAATCGAACGAAAGTTAGAATGGTGATCCTAATGGGAATTCAAGTATATATGACCATGTTTTATTCATAATTGGCAGCGTTCAAACTTTCGTAAGCCTATATGATATAAAACAGTATACATTATAATGATGAAGCTAATGTTTTAAGTTTTTTAGTTGACAAGTGTATATGAGAACGAATATATAGTTTTGTATATACAGTATAGTGACATTAAAGCTTAATAGTTTTAAATCCTATGAATTTGCTCAAACCTTAACACACGAATACTCTCTCTATCTTAATAAGACTCCAGACGCATTCGTTACTTAGTTCAGTAATTCTATAAACAACCCTTATTTTTGTTCAGCGCAGGGATATGAATACGAGTCCATATAGTCAACATCATTAAGTGAGCCGAATACCATGACGATACATATTGGACATTGTACATAACTCGGAGTCGGGCAATGCCCACTGATTTTATTATTTACACATTAAACACACGGAGATATCGTATTTACAAAAGGCGCATTATGTGTAAAGGGTACACTTCTTACGTAATGGGTAGTCTTTCATGGAATTAAATATTGTTTTTGTTACACAAAGCATTCGTCCCATTAAACTATGTTACCAACGATAACAACGGGTTCGATTGAAAAATATGCTCAATAATGTGGCCCAAATTAAGACTCAGGCCAATATCTTCTATATTCTATTCTCAGATTGGCGAACCATTCAAAATAAAGATGGTTGAGAGTATACGTATGACTACAAGAAAAGAGCGCATTCAAGAATTAAAGCGAGCGAAATACAACGTGTTTGGTCTGGATGCTGATATGATCGCCGTAGATCTTCTTACCGATTCCGGTGTCGGGGCCATGAGTAACGCCCAGTGGGCGGGGCTACTGATCGGAGACGAAAGCTATGCTGGTTCGAAAAGTTTTAAACGCCTGGAAGACACCGTTAGACGTATTACTGGATTGAATTACGTTATACCTGCGCACCAAGGTCGTGGTGCTGAAAATGTTCTATTTAATACACTGTTAAAAGGTCGGCAAGGGACTACCGTTATATGTAATGGTGTCTTTTTAACATCTGAAAACATCATCAATAGTTTAGGATGTAAAGTCGTAAATATTACTGTCCCTGAAGCTAAAAAGGGAAATTTTGCCGGAAACATTGACTGTAATAAACTAGAAGAAAGGCTTAAACGACCTAAACATAATGTAAGTTTCACTCTGCTTGTCGTTACAAACAACGTCATTTCCGGCCAACCCGTGAGCATGCGTAATTTCGAAGATGCTACAAGAATTTGTTGTCGATATGGAGTTCCATTGGTAGTCGATGCCTGCCGCTTTGTAGAAAATGCCTGGTACATTAAAACACTGGAGGAAAGCTATTGCGACAAATCTGTCAAAGAAATCTGCCGAGAGATGTTTA
>JAUELF010243812.1:0-12379 GCA_031471495.1 Clinocardium nuttallii | reverse complement strand
AAGGAGAAATTGCACGTTTTGTGCAATTTCTTCTTTTGTCACTATGTTTTCAAAAAGCGGTCTGCTGCAGAGGCGTCGGAAAGCGTCTACATGAGGGAAAGGGTTGAAAGAATTGAAAACATTGTGGAGAATGGAGAAATTACTCATTATGAGTAGTTTATCCGTTTGTCACAATGTTTTCAAATGTCGTCTGCTGCAGATGAGTCAGAATGCTTCTACGAGTCGGAAAGCAATAAACTATCAAACTGATGAGGTTTTCGCTATTAACCCACATACACCAATTGCTGCAGCAGACGACTTTCAAAACATATTGACAACAACGTGAACAATATCCATATAGGAGAGTATAATTATTAAATACAGTTTTGAGCAATTGCTTCTTTTGCCACACTGCTTTCAAAAGCCGTCTGCTGCAACTAAGCCAAAATGCGTCTACACGTGGGAAAGGGTTAGACAGAGAGTTGCCGTCAAGAGACGTTACGACGTCAACCTAATCTATAACTTACTGGCACGGACTTTTACAGTCACACTCTGCTGCATACGACCCGTCATCAAACTTGACGTCCACTTGAATTGTACAGAGCTTGTCTGAAAGTGAAATAAATGAAAATTAGAATCGTGCCCCTGGACAACCAAAATTGTGGTCTCTGCGTAAAGTATCGACCCGGATCAGTATGAACATGCCGTGCAGGATAACCCAGACATACACTTTTCGCCTCTTTTGGATTTTCTGTTTCAGGAGTCATATATCCATATGAGCCGAATTGTGAGAAAATCCAACATTATGGACTCTGCGTAAAGTGTCGACCCAGATGCCGCACAGGCTAATCCGGACAGTCACGTTCCGCCTCCTGTGGATTTTCTGTTGCAGGAATATCTCTATACCTCTATCCCTCGGAAACGGAATGTCTCGGCCTGGATCAGTCTGCGCGGACAGCACAGGCTGATCTGGTCGATACAATACGCAGATGCCATAAGGTTGGCTTTCTCGCGAGACGGTTCGTATATAAATGAATGTCGTGCTCCTTGAAAACCAACCTAAGTCTGAGTATTAGTGCTATACCGGTGTAGAAAAATATCCCTCCTGCGTATCCAAGCTAGCGGTTTAAAATTTGATAAATTTATTACATTTTAACGCCGTTTTCAACGATTTACTCAGTCATATCATGGCGGTCAGTTCACCTACCAGTGCGTGTCTAGGCTTCATAAGATAACTACTCAACACAATAGTCTTTCAAAGCAACTATTTCATGTTTACATAGGCTGTTAGCCCATTGTAAGAAGACGAATAACGCCTGTCGCACTGAGTTTTTGTCAAAACGTAGGAATGAATGGTGGCTTATCTGTAGATCGAACTCACAACCTCTTGATTGACGGCCCGCGTCGCTACTGATTGAGCTACCGGGGGCTCGACAAGGTTAAACATTGACACTGGGTTTCAGATGTGTAGCAAAGCGTTGTCTTATCGGCGAACAGTGCAGATAAAACACAACGGATTGATTGAGTGAAATCTGTAACGAACGTTGCACAAGTCGACAGATAAAACATAACGAATTGATTGAGTGAAGGTTGTACCGAATGATGCACAAGTCGACCAAGTTGATCGTTAAACAATGTGAGCTGACATGAATCAATATAACGATAATGTTTTAACAAAACAGGCAACCTTAATACTAGAAGCATTTTGTTTTATTTTTCATTGGATTTAAAGCTGTTCTAAATAAATGTTAGTTAGATATAGTAGCCAGAACACTTATCCATGACTCAAAGGCAAACCCAGCAGTACTTGGAGAGGACATGTGTCTTGACTAAGGCTAATACACCGTGAATGCCGCGAGCTGGGACCGAACCCGGGACGCCCGGTCCCCCGAGCTTACCACTCGGACATGGCGGATTCGTGAATCTAAAAAAACCTTTCGACTCTAACTGTAAGGCATATACCTGCTCCAGAATTGGCACATACGTTAACATCGGCGCTGAAGTCTATGTCTGGAGAATCGTGCGGGATACATTTACACATCTGTATGGCCTTGCGTACTCTACAGAACGACATGCACGCCTGTAGAAACAAAACACAAACAAAACGTACACCAATTGAGGCGTTCCACGAGAAAACCAACGTTATTGACTATGTGCATCGACCAGCCTGCGCATTTCGAACATGCTTACCGGGCCGGCACATTCCGTCTCAGGGGGATAGAGGTATAGACTAATGATTCCTGAAACATAAATTCCACAGGAGGCGAAAAAAGTCTGGCCGGATTAGCCTGCGCGGTGTGCTTATGCTGATCCGTGTCGATATTTTACGCAGAGTCAACAATGATGGTTTCTCGTGGAACGGCTCAATTAATAACACTTTAATGAAAACGAGAGATGCTCTACGAACACCAACATTAGGGCTCTTTGCGACAAGTGTAGATCCAGATCAACATGTGAATCAACGCAGATTGACTAGACTCTGGACTGATCGCCTATTAAACAAAGAGGGTTCGAAGAAAATTTTGTTGAACACCCGTGTTTTGTTATCTAGATCCCAAAGCGTATATGTGTAGGCGGATGTTTACCTACATTCGTAATGATTACGATTAGGTTAAATTTCTCCCGGAGATCTGCTCAAACATGAATTCCCCATTGACAGCTAGGTATAGCTAACTTCTATTGTTATCTTTAATAATCACATGAATTCGTAATAAGAACGATCGAAAATAAATTGAACACAACTATTTGTTCACATCGCATGTGACCGATCAAAGAATGAACCGACATTCCATCAAAACAAGTTGAATACTAGTTGTATTTTTTAACAAAGTGGCTGATCTCTATTCATCACACTGGTATAGTAGTGGTGTACACAAATTCACACGGGTGGAATATGGAATTACAAACATAGCAAGTTGACGCATCAGCTTTGTTTTGAAAACATTGTACAGAAAGGAGGACTTGGTAAACGAACGATTTTTCGTTTTAGTACAATGTTCTTAACTTCACCAAATAATGAACGTACAGTCATAGAGATTGTTGTATTTAATCTGCCGCAGAGTTGTTTCATGTGGGATAGGGTTAATTTTATTACTGTTCACAAACATAGCATACAGTCATGTTGTTGCGGATCAATTTGACGCACCAGCTTTGTTTTGAAAACATGGTGCAGAAAGGAGAACTAATGTTAACGTACAGTTAATGAAATTTTTGGCAAATTAATTTTAGTCTGCTGAAGAGCTGTTGTATGTGGGGATAGGGTACTTTTTTTTTATTACAAACATTCCTTATAACAACCCTCGAATGAAGTATGGTTGGTTGATTGATTTGGTTTAACGCCGTTTTAAATTTTGTTTTTAATCATATCACAGTGACCAACCAGTTCATCTACCCATGTGTGTCCCGAATTATCCACAAACATCCTCCATACACCTGTCTTTCAAATCAACTACTGCTACGTTTCCATATATACTCTAAACCCAATGGTGGAAGACGATAGAAAATTGTAATATCGACGTTCGTCAAACGTCGGAAAATAAGTTGGCCGAGCTGTAGTTCGACCTCACAACCCCTGGATTGATAACCCGCGACGCTAACGACTGAGCTACCGGGGTCTCGTGTGGAATAACAAAGATAACTCACAGCCGTTGTATAGCGGAGGTTGTAATGCTTGAAGAAATCGGACCCATCGCTGCACTCCCCGTAAGGCTGTCCTAACCGCGAGATTTGGACCTGTAAAGATTGAAGGCTTTATACAAAAGGAATGTTATAACATCATGCCTGTTTTGCATACATCGAGAACACGCTTACTTAAACACAGACATATCTATTAGCTATCTCACTGTTTTAAAACACAGACATATCTATTAGCTATCTCACTGTTTTAAAACAAGTCTTTTCTATCTAAAATGTACGTCATATCAGTAAAATAAATGTAACTAAGTATGCATGGAATTGTGGCGTTCATCTTTGTTATGCTATATTTCTAAGAAAAATTCATCAATATACATGTAACATTATCAAATGATCTAGATAAACATTTCTTTAGTCAGGTATGATTGGTACTAGAAGCAGAATTATATTTCACATTTATCAAACTACATATTTTCCTTAAGCATGCCACGCAGGCTTACACGTTTCGCCTTCTGTTGATTTTCTGTTTCAGGAAGCATTACTCTATACCTCTAATACCCCTAACGGGTGGTTCTCGGAATTGATAATTGACTTACCGTTCGGAGCCCTACGCTTGTTTCATAGCCAGGACTGAGGGTGAGACCTTCATCAGACGCCAGTGGGTATGTCCCCGGGGCATGGAACACCGCCCGTATCCCATAACCGGTGGCGAAATTCTCGATATATTCATTAACCTCCAGGTTGATGGTCAACTTTATTCCTGAAATGTGTTACACGACAAAACCAACATTATAAACTCTGCGTAATGTATCGACCCAGATCAGCCTGCGCAGTCCTCTCAGGCTAATCCGGGCCGACACATTCCGTCTCAGGGGGATAAAGGTATAGACTAATGAGTCCACACTGTAGGTTTTCTCTTAGGACGGCCGATAAAAACTGAAATGCTGTTTTAAAACCTTCTAATTTTACTGTTCCTCTAGTATGAAAGTTTTGGAATCGTCTGCTTAAATGGTGTTTTAGGAAAATGGTAAGTATATTTAATATAAGCACACAATCATAGTTTCGATAGAGACTTGCCTCGGGTGCTGGAGGTCGCGGGTTCGATCCCCGGCGGTCAAACCAACGACTTTAGACATGGAAGTAATGGCTGCCTTCCTTAGCACCCAGGGTTGCGGGGTAAGCATTACGACTGACCGGATTGTGTCAGGTTAAACGGACCAGTAGAACTGGTAGCTTACACATGAAAAGACGTGATATAACTTAAACATTGTTGAAAGCGGCGTTAACACCAAACTTTCAATTGATAAAAAGTTAGAATTATTGCTGGACAAAGGGAACAAGTTCGTTTTGAGGCAATTTATCATTTATTTTCTTTCTCATATATTGTTTGATAGTTGTTTGAAACTTTCGTTTTCTTAATAGACACTCGGAGACCTGTGGTATCCTGTGAAATAGCTCATACTTGCTCAATTCTATTGACATTTTGAGTATTTTTGCCAATTTCTGCAGTTGCCAAAATATTTCCAGAAGTTGTCTACTCAGATGCGTCATGACGTCATTCTTTGGAAATAGTGAGCAATGTACCCTTTAGCAAGTTGGTTTTCAGCTCTATTAAATAATGATACTTACATCTACAGACAATAAACATAACTAACCTAGATTATTTCAAAATGTTCTGCTGCAGATGTGCTGTATGTGGGAAATGGGCAAGAGGAGCACAGGATCCATAATAATCAATATTTCTAATTGTAAGATCACAAAATAACCTCCGTAAGGCGAAATTGCTTACAATGGGTAATTTCTCCTTTCGACCCAACGCTTTCAACTCTATTCAATGATAACACTTTTTTGATCCCAATATATTTTACATATTTTTGTCTAGATGAGTTCAACGTCGTCTGCTGTAGATTTGATGGGTATGTTAGGGGAAGGGATAACACATCAGAATGAAATTTAAAAAGGTTGTTGAATATGGGCCCAGATGGCTTGTAATGTGAACATACCGTATGTAGGGCCACTGCGCCACGCTTTATACTTCGGCGACGTGACAGTAAAACAGTTACCGTATTCAGGCGTCGTAATTGAAGCATAATTACTAAAATTAAAAAATAGATCAATTTCCCATATATACATATATAGAAGTCTTTTCGTGTTTTCTTTTCTTGCACATTCTCACTTTCTCGTAATGTTTACTTCCTGGTTCTGTTCACCTGTGTCAAAAACTTAACAAGCTCACATTCTCAATAGTTTGGTTTCCAATAATTCTACAGGTGTGTTCTATGAAATGAAAGAAATCATCTGCCACAGTGAGTGCCGTGCGTGTTAGGGCAATCTGAATAAAGTTAAACGCATTGTAGCAAAAGGATAATTGCTCACCATGAGCAATTTCTCCTTATGTCACAATGTTTTCAAAAGTCGTGTGTTGCAGAGGCGACAAAAAGCGTCTCTACGTGGGAAGGGGTTAAAAGCAACGAGCGGGTGGCGGTAAATTAGCTAATTTTACCAAATTTTCATAACTTACATTTACAAAAATAGTTTTAACCTTTATCCTGCTGAAACCCCCATTATCAGCCTTGATTTTTAAGAAGTTTTATGCAAGCTCAGACAGCGCACGCGCACGCACCGATATTGGTCTTTATTGTTTACATTTGTAATTTAAAGTCATGCATAACATAATATTCTATCATCCCTAATTTAAATTTCTTCTCTTATGATTTTACTTTAGTCTTTTCTTTACCTTTTGACTCCTTATCTATTAACACATAAATCAGCATTATGTATCAGTTTTGAATGGTATGATTTATTTAATTGATTATATGATGTATTGATTATAATTGTAAATCTTGCGGTGAATACATATTGTTACATGTATAATGTATCTTTTGTAAATAAATTGATAAAAAATAACAACAAAAAACAGAACACTCATATAATACTTGATGTCGCGTGCGGTGGTTTAAGGTTTAATATAAAAACTTGACGTCACCACCTAGTCACGACCTTTGCGTTCAATAAAAGTATATGGTGGTTAACGATTTCCAACCCACCAATCAAATTACAGCATTTTCCTTTCGAGGACGAGCCGTTACACACCAGGAGCTACCATACAGCTACACTGAACTGTAAGACGAACATGGGATTTCTTGTATTGTTGTATCTGCGAACAGTGAAGACGCAGATGATATTGTACATCCGTACATCCGTACATCCGTACATCCGTACACCTAATCATTAATGTCATCCCTATCAGTCTTCAACTAGGTCGACCAGGGGTACTGATTCTTACGAAAGGTATAATCTAACGGAGTCTTATAGAGTGTCTCTTCGTTACGGGATGACATAGAGGTAAAGTAGAGTTCAACTAATGGGGCTTAAGTTTTTCTAGTTTTATTAAAAGTTGCATCTCGCACTAAATTACATGCAGACGGACGGCGAATGTTCTGGTGAGACTGTGAAGATGCAACGACTCGACTGAGTGTTGTAATGTACGCTATACAGTACAACATCAAACTCTATAGACACGTTGTATTAGTTCTTTCACTTCAATGTCCCTTTAATGTGGTGCTGATACAGGACTTGATGTACCAAGAACCTTATTCGCCTGTCGAACTTTGAGCCGTCCCGCGAAAAAACCGACATTATGGACTCTGCGTAAAGTTTTTACCCAAATCAGCCTAAGCATGCCGCACAGGCTTACCCGTATAGACACCTTTCGCATCCTGTGGGTTTTCTATTTCAGGAATCATTACTCTATACCCCTGAGACGGAATGTGTCGGCCCGGAGCAGTCTGCGCGGACAGTGCAGGCTGATCTGGTCGAAACATTTCGCAGATGCCATTATGCGGGACGGCTCATTTATTTTTAATTTCAAGACTTACGTGATGTTCTGCACGGTTCTCACGAACGTAGCACCGACTATAACGTCTTCCAGTTTATGTCCCATCGCCTGCCTCAGTGTTCTAGTTATGTATAATTAATGTAAATTAATTGTCATAGATTAAAACCCATATACTGTCTCGGTAATCTAGTGATTATAATGCCCCTCACCCCTTTGAAGCGAGAGACCAGCTGAGCCCAAAACCTATAAAACTATATCCTGGTTCTCAGAGTTTGTTCACAAGTATCTGATTGGTTAGAAACAAAATAATTCTCGTAGTTAAACAATCAGAAGTCTTAGTTGGAGCATTGAAGTAATTTCTGAACACAGAGTATGTTTCCAGAGTTTTATGGAGCACAATCACCGGTCGGGTTCAGACAACAACTTTAAAAATTGTAGTAATCTTCACTCATATGCTCTTTCGACATAGATGTTTCGGTCGAAATAGATGATACCGGAAGTATTGGTATATTTCCCAGTAATCGCCGTGAAATAACTCATATAGTGTTGTAAACAGCGTGAAACGCATATCAAACAAGCATACACGCACACAGACAATACAACAATTCCACTGTACGCACCTGTATACAACGTGTGCGTATTATATAACAGTTTGAAACATTGTCAACTGGTTCAGCCTTCGCGTTCGTACAGTTATATCTTGGTATACTTGGTTTATTCTATTGAACTATAACTATTTATTAAATATGTGTTCATGAGTATGATTTCTTTTGCAAGAATTCAGCTGAATAAGTGTTTATTTATTGCACGCGTTTTATAACCATTTTCATAAGAATCCGACTTATTTCATTGAATTCAGATAAAATTGATTCGCTTTACGTATATTAAATCTGACGACAAAGAATAAAGGGTCGTCTCGAATTGACCCTATACACTAAAGCATTCTTGAGCAGGTACTCGCTTGTATTGACCAATGAAATCGCACGATACAACCGACGTTCGGTTCTATACAATTGGAGCCTCGACAATCACTTCTCTATCCCGTTTGTTTGTATGGGTAATCCCCTCTTTTTTATACCTTTTAATTGCTAAAAATGTAATGGGTTGACAAAAAGGTCAATCTTAAATGACCTTGTATGGGATAGTTATCATATCTATATACGTGTGAACGAAATAAAGGTCTGGTTTTGATGAGATTGACCATGCACGATTGTAATATTAATGACAATTATGAAGTTTGATTATAACCGATCTTCAAATGTATTCCTGTGTGATACACTGATTTTATGGTGAACAGGGAAGGTCCTGATCAGACTGACCACCGGTTACAATGTATCTGGTGGTCGCCTTTCTTGTGACGATTTCCAATTGAGCATTGCTTTAGGAAAACCAACGTTAATGTAATTATTTCACGTGTTGGAAATAGACCTGCCTGGACATCCAAGCAAAGGACCCAGATGGGTACTGCTTTTCAGAAATGTCTTGAAACCTTCTGTGACCAAATAACGAACAGTGCAGAGATCGGCGATCAGCTGGTTGATTTTGAGCTTTGCTGGTGGCAAATGCTTTACGGCTGTTTTTCAAAGAACGCCGCTTACTTACCCCGATTGATTTTTGAATACAGTTTGGAAGTCAACAATCCTCTCATCCCAGCGATCCTTGGGTGAAAAATACTGATCGTACAGGTAGTTCTCAAAGCCGAAATAACTATAATCGTCCGAATTGTCAGTGCTACCGTAACCATAGTTACTGCTATAGTACTGACTATACCACGCTGCCCATTCGTTGTGGACACTATCGCCCGAGTATTGGTTCGATGAATACCCGGTGTCGGCCCAATAATTTCCCCAATAATCATATTCGTAATAGTACGAAGTACTCCCTGAAACGGAACCGGAAAGAGAATCAGAAGTACTTGTAGACGATGGTTGTATAGACCCTGATTGCGATTCTGCGCCGCGTTTTTCTCTGTCAAGAATTTCGTCTTCCTGTAACGAGAACAATTTCTTTGATAATTAAAACGAATTCCACCCGTACGTTATTGTTTTTTTTAACTGTTCCACATTAACTTCTGCCGCATTGGTTAGAGCATATCAAACTTGATTGTGTTGTTTTTTTCATTTTGAAATAGGCGAAATAGGTATATTTATCATAACATGCAATAGAAATCCGATCTTTCAAGTATTAGAGCTTTTTTCAATTTATTTTCTAGTAATGAACTGAATTTAACATATATCCTTTCCATGCAAACACGCTAGTGATTTCTCTAATGTATTGTTCTAAAGGTCTGACCCTAAATGTATACACACCATTCAATGACGGCGACAGTATGCGTTGTTTCACTTCTTTCGAGGACAATGATACCTTGAGCCCCTTTCAGCGTCCTGTTCCGTGCGATGGTTTTGAATTGAGGGAACTGATTGAACGTCTTGCGTAACTTTTAAATTTTGAGTGTTGATAACGACATTCTGTACTGAGTCCAATCATAGAGCTCAATTGAAAACATAACACCGCATTGACCAGAAGACATGTCATCGGGAGGGGACGTAGATAGGCATTGCCTGTTATGCAATCCCCTCCTTATACATAAAATAATCCATTCCGCGAGAAAACCATCAGTGTAGACTATGCGTAAAGCATCGACCCGGATCAGCCTAAGCATGCCGCACATGCTGTTTCGGCCAGACACTGTTTCGCCTCCTGTCGATTTTCAGTTTCAGGAATGATTACTCTATACCTCAACCCCCTCCCCCTAAGCCGGAATGTGCCGGCCCGGATAAGCCTGTGTGGAATGCACAGGCTGATCTGGGTCGATACATTACGCAGAGTCCTGTTGATTTTTCCGTTGAATAGCTGACATATATTCTAACAAATACATTAGTTGCAGGAATTTAACCGGATACTGGTTACTATTTCTGCAAAAGAGCCGTGCTTCAGAAAAGTCATCTTTGACGGATGATTACACGTGTGGTAAACAAACCTGCACATGCATTCAGGCTAAGGATCAAAATGGAAACTGCTTTACAGAAATTTCTTGAAACCTTCTACGACTTCCTAGTTTGGAACAGTGCAGAGCCAGATCAGATTGCGCGTATGCGCTTGCTAGTCTAGATCTATTCTGGTCGTGCGTGCCTTACAGTTTGGTTTCGTAGAACACCGCTGAATTGTGTATGTCGTAGGACATATATAATTCACTGATCGTTGAACTGTTGACATGATAAAGATGCCCCTTGTGGTAGAAATAACCTGTATTAAAAGTTCAATTGAAAATAATCTTGTTACTGAAATTCCTTCCATTGTTATACTACAAATGCAAATTTCCGTATGTTGATTGCATAGCCTTTTTTCAAAACATAAGTCTTTAATGGAATACATATATGACTTGCTGAAAAACAATAACCATATCAAATTAAAGCTAGGCGGACAGACATACAGACCAGTGATCCCTGAGTATAACCGTAATTTCTCGAACTACAGTATTTACCTCCACTGACGGACTTTTCTAATTAATTTGAAAGGATAAAGATACAAAAAAACAATAAAAATTAAACTGCATGTATTCAGATAAAAACAAAAGCTTCAACTAAATACGGTTGTCAAACTGTTTCGTAATTGTTACCTTTGTTTAAATACTATAACGTCTTTATGCTCATCATATTTACCAATTTTTAAAAATGGCCGACAAAGGAGGTAATTATTATTATACTTCTGGGAAACATCTACTGAGAATGAGGTAAAAGAACAGGATGATGTAAGTTCTGGGAACTACATATTGATAATTAATTACCAGAACAAAAAGCTGAAGTTTTACTAACCATATTTTAAGAATTGAGATAAGGAACAGGATGATGCAAAGTCAGGGAAATAAATATTGAGAATTAAGTTGATGATCAGGAAAATGTAAGTTTTTGGAACTATATTTTGAGAATAAAATTAACGTCTTGGACCTATATTTTCAGAATAAAGTTAATGAACAGGAAAATGTAAGTTCTTGGAACTTTATCTTAAGAATTAATTTAAAGAAAAGGAAAATAAAAGTTCTTGGAAATTTATCTTAAGAATAAAGTTAAAGAAAAGGAAAATGTAAGTTATTAAAATATTATCTTAAGAATAAAGTAAAAAAAGGACAGGCAAATGTAAGTTCTTGGACATATATTTTGAGAACAAATAAATGAACAGGAAGATGTAATTTGACGTACCATGCGCTCGTACCAATACATCTCATCTTTTGAAAAGTTTATTTCTTTTTCTTCAATGACTCTATTTCTAGTTTGGCTGGCAGGACGGTTTTCTTTCTGTCATGAAAGGGAAATAAAGACAGCTACATACATGGAATCAAATTTATTCAATTGTCATTTTCCTTTTGTTTAAGCAAATAAGCATGGTAGCAACCCGATGAAATGGATTGATTGATTTATCGATTGATCAAGTTGAGAAATTAGTAGACCTTCTGATTGATTGAAGTTTAACACTGTTTCCAACAATACGCTATCACATCATCATTCAATTATGACGGACAATTTAACTACGTATGTCTTACATTATCCTTACTGAACACAGCATGGCTCGGCTTGGGTGCAGTGGCTCAGAAGAAGTGAAGTAAAACACAATGTATTTAAATCATGCTGAATGTAGAGGAAACATGTTATGAAAATCATGCTGAATGTAGAGGGAAACATGTTATGAAGTTATGAAAATCATGCTGAATGTAGAGGGAAACATGTTATGAAAATCATGCTGAATGTAGAGGGAAACATGTTATGGAAAATCATGCTGAATGTAGAGGGAAACATGTATGAAAATCATGCTGAATGTAAAGGGAAACATGTTATGAAAATCATGCTGAATGTAGAGGGAAACATGTTATGAAAATCATGCTGAATGTAGAGGGAAACATGTTATGAAAATCATGCTGAATGTAGAGGGAAA
>JAUELF010243801.1:0-12380 GCA_031471495.1 Clinocardium nuttallii | reverse complement strand
AAAAGTGTCAGGCCGATTTTCAAATAATTTTGTAGAAATGTTCCTTGGGTGACCCTCTATCAGATTCCTTCAAGCCACGTTGATTGGTCAAACATGGCCACCAGGGGGCGGGCTATTTTGCCTTATATGGCTATTGTGAAAACTTAAAAGATCTTCTCCTCCAAAAGTGTTAGGCCGATTTTAAATAATTTTGTAGAAATGTTCATAGGGTGACCCTTTATCAGAAGCCAAGTTGATATGTTGGAAACTATGGCCGCCAAGGGGCGGCGTTTACATGGCTAAAGTTAAGAAAAGAAATCAGGTGAGCGATCCAGGGCCATCATGGCCCTCTTGTTCTTTTATGCCTTAAGTTTAAACTTTTCCTGGAAAAGTAACAAGTAACAAGCCAATTTCCAATTAATATTGCAGAGCTATATTCGTCCTACTGGGCCTCGTGTATTAGCTTACTTGACTGCAAAAGTGATTGTGGTTGTCTTTTGGCTAGGCATGGCAAAAGACATTCCACACACGACATCATCTGTGTGATATTTCACTGCAGTTTCGCCGTTTTGACAGATATCAAAAATAATGTTTCTGATAGATTGCAATATAGCCAATCAGATCGCTATTTGTACAATATTGGAGATATTACGTGTAAGCGGTCCTAAAAGCCGAAGGTCACAGGTTCGAACCCTGGACCAGAGGCAATTTGTTCACTACATGTGACATGACGCTCCTTCATTTCTGATATTACTGTCAGTAAATATAAAATCGTTATGCTTCTGGATACATCTTTATTTCCAACTTCGGTAATGTTTAATTTTTAGAGACAATAAACATAAACAGAACGCACTTTTATTATCCGTGGGCGCAGCCATTTTATGTGCGTCTACGCGTAGGTGAGTTTCGAAAATGTAAGCGTCATTTCGATTTGTTTAATGTGTCTATTTATTCTGTCCCGTCAAAACGGCGAAACGACAGTGAAAAATCCAACAGGTAATGTTAGAGCAAAGCGGTTTCAACAAGCGTGGGCGTCCGACGATGGGACATCTAGTCTTATTTGACTTAAGCTTATGTTTACATTCGTATGCTGCAAGTACAATGTACGTTTAACGTACTGAATGTTGGTAAAGAGTTTGTGTTCTGAAGCATTTACATCCAATTGAAGCCCAAAATCCTACTAAAGGTTGGCTGTTACTGACGTAGGATGTATGTAAAACATACCCACGTACTATTTTCTATTTCAATGACATATTTAGTGAGTGTTTATTGTTCCTTACTCAAAAGCTGCCCTTCTTTGCGCACAGCAATGCGGGGTTAGCGTTGCGACTGACTGGCTTGTTTCAGGATTAATGTACCAGTAGATATTACTTAACAATCGTTGAAATTGGGGTAAAACACCAAAAATATCAATTAACCATACTAAAATAATTGCAACAAGAGACTTCGAAACATCTATGCAAAGTGGTGGATCATGCCTATAGATAAAGGTATATTTACGGAATGAAATTGACAAAGTGACAAAGGTAGAAACTGTGAATGGTAAGCAATTTCTTCTTTTTATCACAGTTTTCAAAAGTCGACAGTTGCAGATGTGACCGAAATGACTGTTTACCCATTCTCATAAAGGCCTACGGAGAATTAACATGTTTATATCTTTTCAGGTAAATATGTGGGTAACAGACCAATCAAACTACGAAAGAGCAATTGGAAGGACAGAAACAAGGATATTGTGATTAGGAAGGAAAGGGAAAAGAAGAAACTTGGCTTAAAATGATGACAACAATGATGCTTACACACGTTGTTCTGTTTGATGTATAATTAATGTACATGATATGATACTAGTAGAGTCATCTGATGGCATCTGTAGTGAAAAGCGTTACATTTGGAAATTCCAAATATAATCGTGTTGCTTGTTCACTACCACATCGTTTTCGTTTGTTCGTATCAGTGAAAATCTTATCTGATAGAGACGTATTTGGTTAATGATAATGCAGTAGAAAACTTTGAGAAGACACTGGACCAGATGTAGAGCGATAACACTAGTCATCACCATTGACAAGGTCTTTTAACACTATTTTGAAACACGGATAATTGTAAGGGTACATCAAACCGTAATGAGCTTTTTCATCTTTTTCTTTTTTCAATTATGTAAAAAGTGGTCTACTGCATGGGCGGCATCAAAAGTCGTGGAATTATAATTAGCCTTGATTTAGTAATAATGAGCGATCCAAATATTTGTATGTAGAGTTTATAAAACTTGTGATTTTTAAATTCTATCATAATATTTGAATGTCAGTTCATTAAACCATTGTCATGGAATTCTATCCTAATATGTGTAAGTCCGTTCATATAACTTGTTGTTTTCGCATTCTATCCTAAGATACCGATAGGTTTTTATAATAAATAATAAACAAATAAATAAGCACAAGAATATTTTGTTGCATGTAATTGAAATGTGTTTTAACACAGCTTTCAACAGTATAAATCAGTTACATCGTATGCTATCGGCACCAAGGACGGAATATATTACCGCTACTTTAAAAATATGTGTCATGAGACGACGACCTGCAATCGAACACATGTCTCTCGCTCCTGGTATAGACGATCGTGCCACTAAATCATTGAGACGGTTTTTGTTTCTATGTAAATATCTTCCTCATCGTCTGCTCATAGCATGTATTTTGAGGATTTTCTGATAACATGAATAGTTACCTTTGCTGTTGGATTTCTTTCACAAGTGATAGATATGTAAGTATAAACTATCAATATATATGTAAGTATAAACTATCAATAGATATGTAAGTATAAACTATCAATAGATATGTAAGTATAAACTATCAATAGATATGTAAGCATAAACTATCAATAGATATGTAAGTATAAACTATCAATAGATATGTAAGTATAAACTATCAATACAATAGATATGTAGTATACACTATCAATAGATATGTAAGTATAAACTATCAATAGATATGTAAGTATAGACTATCTGCATGAGAGTTGGTGCACATGCGTCCAAATTTCCAATGGGAAAAAACACACAATACCTCGTTGAAATACTCAAGAAGTCCCTCAATACTGTCAATACGGCGCTATGATAAAAAACGATCGATTCGGGCAATAATTTCCTTGGAAAACCGTCTAAACCGACCTTGTCCCAGGGAGCGACAGGTTCAAAAATGATTTCTCATGGTCCACCACATCAAAATGTGTCAACCGACCAACACACCGGCTTTTTAGATCACCTGAGCTCTATTCTGATCACCCTCTGTCCGTTGTCCGGCGTTAACTTTTAGCTTTAAACAGCATCTCCTCCTTAACCGCAGAACAATTTCTATGAAACATCACAGGAATGTTCCTCTGGTGGACCTCTTTCAAAATTGTTCAAAGTTTTAATTCCATCAAGAACTTTAATTGCTGCAGCCTCAGAAAGGGGGAAAAATATCCAAACATTTAAAATCTTCTCCTCCAAGTCTGTTTGTCAGATTCCAATATAATTTGGTAGAAATGTTCCTTGGGTGACCCTCTACAAAATTGTTCAAGCCATATTGATTGGTTGAAAAACATGGCAGTCAGGCAGCATCTCCTCCTAAACCACAGGACCAATTTCATCCAGACTTCACAGGAATGTTCCATTGGTGGCCCTCTTTTTAAAATTGTTCAAAGATTTAAATTCCATCTAGAAGTTTTGGTTGCTACGGCATCAGAAAGTGGGCAAAATGTTCAAACTTTAAAAACCTTTTTCTCTGAATCTGCTTATCAGATTCCAAAATAATTTGGTAGAAATGTTCTTTGGGTGACCCTGTACAGGTCACAATACACTAAATAAATTCCTTCTTTGTTTCTATGTAAATCAACCAGTGAGAACACCATATATCATTGAAAAGAGATACCTTTAAAATAATCCATAGAAAATGGGAGGTCATGCATTATGCAAGAAAGAACTCGCTCAGTGAAGATGGTGACCGTCATTTTGCACACAATCCAGCTAGGCAGACACTGGGTTTCCACATTCCCTATTTTCACTTTCACACAAGGTCAAAATACCTAAAAATGATCAAACAGTTCCAGTGCATCCTATACATATTTACAAGGAATTTACACCAGTGTCACATATCCAATGCAGTCTTGGACAGAGGTACAACCATTTCTAGGCAAACAAAGGTTTTTTTCAAAGGGGCCTGCGGATGTATTTAGCGTAATTTGACCTGTACAGGTGTGTGTTATCGATTTATATATTGTTTTACACCACTGATATATTTTTTTTAAATGATAAACTTGTCTTCATAAACCTTACAGCGGATGTTTCAGGTGTTTTAAAGAAATATATACAGCATTGTATATTGATAAGTCGGGGTCCTCGAAATCTCATGAATATTCATGATTCGATGCTTTCTTCCACACGGCGTTCGCTTTGAACAGATCACTGTCGTCGAGTATGTGTCATCGAAAAGATAGTTGCTACAATTCTTTGTTAAGAGGCAAATTATTATTGTAGATTTGGTCCATTATTCGACCCCCTGGCTCGTCTTTTGGTCTAAGATGTACGTACATGTCTCCGTGGTGTAGTGGTTACATCGTATTATATATATCTAATACATAATAAAATAAAATGCACATTCTTAAAGTTTAGAATAATCATTTAATGTATCGTCCCGTGATCCAAATCAGTGTAGATATGGAACACTTATAGTTTATCCAAATAAAGAAGACTATATATTCAAGGATACTCGTAGAAGACTATTGTAGACTTGGAAAACTATAATTTAGTTACTGACAACGGACACACCCTATTGCCAAAGCTTATCGCATGTTCATATGAGCTATTTAGAATGAAACCGCAGACATAAACAACACTAAAACATCCATTAAATAGACGTTATTTGAACCGAACTGAGATACGAAACATCTGCTGGTGCGACCGATGCAAGAAACCATCGATACATCTCCGTTACGTAATGGCAGTCTCATTTACATAACTGAGTGTTTGTCGGGTCACTTTCACGGGAACGGGAAACTATATCAGAGGAAATAGTAAAAGAGTTACATTTGTTGTATGATTATTCTGAAACACTTAACATAACACAACATATACAGATTGTAACTTTTTAAATTTTGATAACATCGCGAAATTTGTAGAGAACTATACATCTCCCTTCAAAGATGTGGAAAGAACAAACAAATGAAAAAGGCTAACCTCTTATGATCTCTTTTAAAACATACAGTGGGGACTAGAGGCGTATGCGGCAAAACATTTGAAAGCAAAAACAAATAAGAAAACTTTTTGCCTATGATGGGCGACTTCTACTTCATCCCACTTTTTCTTGTCACCTCCGTTTTTTTCAGACTTGGTACTTTCACCCAAATGTTTTAAGGCATCAAAGACTATTCTTAATGAAGCCAATACATCTATAAAATTACAAATTTACTTATAGCGAGTGTCGACTGGAATTCCCCCATTTACCTGTGTTGCTCAACTTATTGAAACAAATTATTGTTATACAAATTAATCTCAAACATAAAAAACAAAACGACCCCTTGACATTTTATGAACTAACACCACATCATAAATCCGATCATCTTTCTAAATCGTTTTCTCCATACGCTGATATGCTCATATGCAGTCTGGCGAACTTAAGTTATACAGCCATCAAATTGTAAATTCTAAAATCCAACGACAGTGCATTTCAATTTTATTTGAAATTCCTTAAAAGACGTAGGCCGAGTTTTCCCGTGAATTGGTTCATACACATGCCAGTTTTATAACTCCTGGTACTGAGGTGACATTAATGACTAGGTTTTCCGTATTTAGAAACTCTAGCCTCATCGCCTTCGTTCATTCATACATTATTAATGGGGCCCCATGGTTTAAGAAATACCAAAATTACTGATGTAAATTTGAAAGTAATTTGACAATTAGGTTTCTGATTTAGTGCGGCTGTTTCAATTTTTTGCATAGTCAACTTTGTCATTTAGAAAAAGTGCATGGATCGGGGACTATCCCAGCACTACTATAATGTTCATTAATAATTGGTTTCTAGTGTTAGACCATCCATACTGCTGTCATATTACGTCCATTAAGTATGATCAATGTGCTGCCAATTAAACAATGACTCATTATACATGTACAGGCGAGGTTATCATTTACCTAAAACCGAAATTAGTTCTCCGGCGTATAACGTTCACACCTCCTAAGTTGTATAATTGTTAAAATATATTGTAATTTTTCCACAGTCAATAGTATACATGGTGAATTTAACGAATTTATAATTCTTTGTAAAGTATTTCATCTCGGGTTAAAAAAAGGCTAGGTTGAGATAACTATTTATGATCATACTCGCCTGTCAATAAACTGATATGGACCACGTGATCAGGCTCGCCTGTCAATAATTAGATATGGACCACGGGTTGTCTAAGGCAACTTAAATTTTAGTTCGAAGTTAGTCACAATTGGAGCATTTCTAAAATATGTGTTCGTTTTATTTGGTAGTAATGCCGTTTTCAACATTATTTTAGTTATGTCACGGCGACAGTTCACGTATTTATGATCGCTGGGTAAACAAACAAGTACTAGGCTAAGACATTGTCCTTGTTCATGGCACTCCACCATGACCACGACGATTGGGGATCGATCAATTAACGCTCGGTTTCACATATCCGAGGCTAAAGCTCGGACACGTCGAATTCCTATTTCTTATAGAAGGATAGACAATAAAAGCCGAGTGTTTTACTTGTCTCATATTTGCAAGAACAAAACTGTTTAGCTAGTGGAAACCATCATCGTGGTACTGGTTTGAAGGCATTCATTGCAAGGAAACTGACGTAACGTGGTTAAGACGAGTATCTCTCGACAGTTTCGCCCTGGTCTTGAACAGTAAGGAAAGATACACATTAGAGAGGCGAACATGTATTTTCGTTGTATCTGTCATTTGTTGTTAATATGCAATAACACAATGATAGTGAAATAAACGATTCACAGTTTAAATTTGACGTAAATACACGTACAATGTATACATAAGTCGTCGAATAATCCAACTTCATGAACTGAGACAGTGTTAAACTGTATAATGTTGTTCATAAATTAAACAATTATAGCCATGTCTTATGTGGTAACATTCAACCAGTATTTCCTTAACCATTTAAACATGTTATCTATGTTTTATAATATAATCAAATCAGCATGAGAGTAAATGGAACAATCTTGACTTTGTACTTTTAAAATGCAATCAAGCATAATTGTGAAACATTTTTCTTATTTCCCACGAATGCACTTAAAATGAAGTTATGCAACTATTCTCAGTTGTGGTCAAAGGAACACATAGATGGATGAACAACTGTATAAAATCTAGACTCCGGTAGTGAATTAGTACTGTTTGTGTACCAAGCAAAGGAAAGTTTATACGGATGCACACACGCCATCATTTCAAATAGAGCTTTTCTTAAACACGATATCACTAGTAGTATGCTTTATCAGAACATATCTAAGCGATGAGTAGCCTTTTTGAGCGTAATGCCTTAGTCGCATTTGCCGCGGCGGCCGTGGGGCCTAAATTTACCACGACCAATAGCAATTGTAGGGCCGTCGCAGCACTCCCATGGTCACATACTGTAGCAGTCACATATGTTAAGGTAGCCACAGGGCGTATTTTGAATTTGTGGAGACAGAAAACCTGCGGCTGTCGTACGGCCTTTGGAATGATGACACACGGTCGCCTCATACATGAATGATAACATATATATGAACAAGAACTGGTATAAAAACGCTTCACGTACGGCGCAGAATGCCACGGGGCCGTACAGCTGTCATGCGGTTGACGTACGAGAGTCGTGCGTGGGCATTGCGTTGTCCACAATGTTTGCCACATACCGCAAGGACACCGTACGGGCATTGTAGGACCACCTTAAGGTTGTACTAAAGCTGTCTAAAGACTGTCCTAGCGCGCCCGTGTTATTCTTACCGCCGCCGCCGTAATTGTTTGGGGGTCAGCTAAAGTTAACTGTAATGCCCTAGTCACATTTGCTCCACGGCTAGAATACGGCGGCCGTAGGCCCACGAAGTCGAGGGATACTTGCGGCTGCCGCAGGGTCACCCAAGGATTATCCTATATTTTACAGGGGTTGCCGTGGGATTATAGCGCGGAGTTAAAACTTTGTTTCATTTCTAAATTCGCCGTAGCAAGCCATGCCATAGAGCGGTTCCACGGCGACCATACTTCGGGCGTGCGGTGGCCTTGCGTTTACCATACGGCGTGGCCTATGGTATGATGTATTACAATTACCTTTTGCGGATCCCCCAACAAATGCGGTGTCCATTTCGGCCCTAAGTCGACAGTGCGTCATCACGTTTAAGGCCGAACGGCATCCGCATGTTTTCTGTCTCCTCAAACTCAAAATACGCCGTACGGCCGCCGTATCCTAGAGCAAATGTGACTAAGGCATAAGTGAACCACATGAGTGGATTTGTGTTTACAGTGACAGGCTTCAGAGTGGAAGATCATTGTTCGATTCACAATTGAGTCATAGTGGATACTTTAAAAGGTCAACTCATGGCTTCCAATGTCAATACAAACATGTCTTTGTGTGCGGATAACCCCACAACAGTTTTGATAATTTACAAAGGACACGCCGTGATATATCGGACATACCTTAAGGAAATGCCGTTAAATATCATTCACAGAAACACATTTTCCTTCTGGAGCTGTGACCGGTGTATCATGGCCCAATAACATATACTTAAATGTGTTAAACATTGTAATGGCCTTCAATTTATATAATTTGGTAATTTAGCCTGGATAGTATATTATATAACTGTAAATATGTACAAAAGCGACGTGCAACCTTACTCAAATAAACAAAGAGACGTGTTCTAATGTGAAGGCAAAGCTAAGAAAATAATAGTTTGGGAATTACTGTCAGGGTTGTGTGACAAAATAATTGTCCAACGAGTTGACATGCGAAATGCTTACTTTGTAATATGCAGGCACGATAATTGTTTTTGCTGATCTGACTTATGGGAACTGATAATATAATTACATTCTTAATCTTCTATAATCGAGAGAACATATGAAGACTAAACACTTTTTGGTCAGCCACGCTATGAGAAATTGGCCCTATCACACGTTTTAACTTAAGGCCGATAAATATTTATGATAAAGATACATGTATGTCTACTTTAAATGATACACTACGCAATATATGGTTCACTGTTCTTTATAGGTTCATTCTACAAAAACACAGTTGTGATTCTAAAGTGTACAGGTACTAGTATATCGCCCTGCGTTAATTTGTCAATTAAACGGAAATGTATTTCGCAAAAGCTTATTTTATTTCATTTTGCTCACGAAACACGAATAGTTTTCAAGAATATCATTTTCACGTGTGATTTAAACGTTTTGTGGCTATTGAACGCAGGTTCGAGTAAGAATGATATCAGCTCTTCGTAGGGCGAAAGTTAACTTTTTCTAGCATGTTTCACAAAACCTAGTAACATTTACGAAAAGAAAACTACATCCACATAATTCTACTTACCATTACAATAACACTACATTGTAACTAGGAAACTAAGGTGCAACTCTAAAGTACTATTGTATACTACATGTATTTAAAATGGTTCGCAGTCTATTACATATATTAAAATGGTGCCAAACTATGTCTCCAATAAAACCGCTTTATTTATCAAAATATAAATTACTTTTTCACTTATAAATGTTATGGAGGGTCTAGGTATTGTATTGCATCGCGTGTTTTTCTCTCTCGCTAATTTGCATATTCCCCAACCAGTGACGGCCACGCTACAAAGAGCATAGACCACTATCTAAGGAGTTTCTAAATGTGGAATTGTTGCATTACGTAGAAAGTTAAATATAAGTTACAATCTATACTTAGAAATTCGTCTATGCCACAAAATAAAGTACTTGCAGTTTTGTATTCCTTAATATAGACACAAGTGACGTAAATTAACGCCTCTGTACTTACTTATTTCGAGGAAATGTGATTAAATCACACCCAAGATGCCAATAATGACAAACGCTTTTGTTATGTTTTCCCATGCATGGCTATACGATTCATAGATTTAGTGCTTCTTGTTTTGCATCGCACGTTTTATGTATGAACCTATTGCCTCCGCTTCGTTTGGATGGAAGAAGCGGTGATTATCGAGTATTGTTCGCGATTTTAAAACTATGGTGTGTGCCTGTCATTCTCGGTGAACGTGACTTGATATGTGTAATTTTGCGAAACAGAATATATCAATTGATTTGTATTATGACAATCAAGGTTTATAGACAGATCGGTTGAACGTTGGCAATTTCCTCCAGCCTGTTTTTATTACGATAACAGTTATCTCAATTACTCGTGTTTCTTCAAATTTCATGACATCAGCCAATGGTGATTTCTCATATATGGCTACTGTAAACAACTAAAAAAGGAGTTTATCAAAAAGCAACTTGGCGAATTTCAAAGACAAATTATTTCGGAAATCGATGGTGTAGTGGAATGCGTTTGCCCCGAGTGCGGGAGTTTGTGGGTTCAATCCCCGGCCGGATCAAACAAAATACTTTAAAAATGGTAGTAATGACTGTCCTCCTTGTCACTCAGGGCTTTAGGGTTAATATTGCGACTGGCTGATAAGTGTCAGGAAATGGATCAATAGTACTGGTAAATTTCCCAGGTAACGCCGTGATATAACTGAAAGCATGTTGAAAGCGGCGTAAAACACCAAACAATTAATCTTCCAGATATCGGTGTTAATAATCTTTAAACGACGGATTTTATTTCGACGTCTTCTGTGAACCTCTGCAAAGACAATACGAGGCATTATGATTAGCCAACAAACATGAATTGTAGGTAGCACAAGGCGATATGCTTCAACAATGTGCTAGGAGTAGGTCATGCACCAGTGTTGACGTCACAAAATCAAATATGTTTGCCTCGTTTTAAAGTATAGTTCGACATTATATGCATTTGTTGAACATTTTGAATACATTCTCAGGATAACCCCTGGCTCCTATTGCAAAGCATAGTTTCAAAACAGTTTAAATGTGTCTTATAGTTATATTCTCGGCCAAAACTTTATGAAAGACACTTTCAACTTTCAACTGAATGAAAAATATATGTACTGCTAAATAAAAATTGAGACTCGTTAATAATTATTTCTTCGCACTCGTTAATAATTATTTCTTCGCGTCAATATTACAACAACACAACACCAATTGGCCTGACTATACATCAGTGTAGGATGTAAATTCCAATAGAAAAAGGTGATCTCTTTGACCAACATTGATCACATCAGGGGTCTTACATTATATAAAGAAATTAAATCTGTCTTTAAATACGAGCACTATTTAGATTTGATAAGTTTGAAATCAGACAGAAAAGTAATTGTGCAAATTTGCCTATCTACTCGGAATTTCCGCATACAGACTGGTCGATATAGGACAGGCAGGTTTGAGAGAAACCAAAGATTTTGTAAAGTATGTAATAATGGCGATATAGAAGATGAATGTCATTTTATTCTTACTTGTATTGTATATAAAGTAATTTTCATTGATAGACCTTGTATACAAATACTGTGTGAATTGTTATGTTCTACGGTCAAGTCAACGATCGATAACCTGGTAAGTTTTATTAATTGCGCTCTTGTGATAAGAAGAAACCTCTTATATACATGAACTTTTAATTATACTCACTTGCACTTATAAATTCCGTATACTAATAGATGTTGTATCAAATGCAATATTAATATTATTATCAGTATTATTATTGGTTGATATATGTGTGTGTATGAATACATAAATGTATATGTGAATGTATGTATGAACATGTTTATATATGTATGTATGAACATGTTTATATATGTATGTATGTTTGTACGATTTAATGTAATATAGATGTTTTTATTATTATGACCTGAAACTAATCTGTAAGCACGTATGGACTTAACCTTCTTGATTAAGTCCAAAATAAAACTTGTGTTCTGTTCTTAATACACTTGGAAGTCGAACGTTGTTTTAAAATTGATGTAATTTCATTAGAGCGATACCGAATGACAGTACGATATCGTCAGAAACTAGACAGTCCGGTATCTGGTACCATTATGAACCGCTCTGACCAGAACAGGCCCAGGACCCATTGACATAAATGGTCAATATACACTGAACCGGTTTAGAAACGCAACGATTTCCATTTAAATTATTTTTTATTTCATTTTGTTTTATTTATTTCCGTTTAGTACAAGTGAGTAAATAGGTCACGGACTTATATGTGATCTATGTTATATCGTCCTTTACTTCCATAATAACCGGTAGAACGGGTTTCGTTCCATATCAAAATTTTGCAAGAGACGCTCGTGTGAAAGCATGGAGTGGAACGAGTTTGCCTATAAATCGAAGGTTGTC